>VDFB02123514.1:78052-130928 GCA_007258455.2 Sequoia sempervirens | reverse complement strand
GAGGGGAAGTGAATCACAAGAGAAGGGTGAAGATGGTAATGGTGGAAAGAAAAAGAAAGCAAACAAAGGCAAGGGAAAAGATGACCATAAGTAGAAGGGATTTAGAGAGGACAAGCTAGGAGGTCACAAAGGGCCTCGAGATGGATGCTATACTTGTGGAGGAAATCATTATGCCTCAAATTTTCCTCAGCAGTCAAATTCACGAAAGGAAGGAAGCTACCAATAGACTCAACATCACTAGATCCAAACTTCAGTGGATAACAGACAAGCAAAGTATCAGGCTTTGCCAATTCAGCTAATAGGAAAGCACTATGGCCAATCTATCTCTATCTTAATTGATATTGGAGCTAGTGAATGTTTTATAGATCCTAGAATAATATGCAAGATACCCATTAGACCTGGATACATGGAAAATTCATGGACAATCTAGTATGGTAATGGAGAAGAGCGGAGGGTAGATACCTATCTCTTTTGTAGTGAGTTAGAGCTTCCAACCTTTCAAACTCAATTCAACTTGTATGTGGCACCCTTAGGCTCATATGATGTAATTTTGGGAATAAATTGGTTAACCGAGCATAAGGCTATAGTGAACTATGAGGATAAGGTGGCCAACTATCTGGATGATTATGGAAACCCAGTTGAGGTTTGTGGAATACAAAAACCCTTAGAGCTTAGACAGATTTATGTGATGCAGCTCAAGAAGGCTCTTCGAAAGGGGTGTGCAATTTATGCAGTGCATGTTAGTAATCTTGACAGCAAGGAACTATATTTAGATGACTATCCTATTCTCAAGGAGTTCCAAGACATATTCCCTAATGAACTTACGGAGTTTCCTTCGAAGCGGGAATTCAATTTTTCTATCGACCTAGTTCCAGGAGCTGAGCCTCAATCCAAGGCACCTTATCAGATGACTACTACAAAACTTTATGAGATGAATTCCTAGTTAATGAAATTGTTGGATAAGGGACTTATAAGACCTAGTGTGTTTCCTTGGGGAGCGCCAATTATTTTCATGAAAAATAAGGATGGAACTTTGCATCTATGTATAGATTATCAGATGTTGAACAAGGCTACCATTAAGAACCGTTATCCACTTCCAAGGATTGATGAACTATTTGATCAAATGAAGGGAGTCACAGTGTTCTCCAAAATTGACCTCAGGTTAGGGTAACATCAATTGAGAATTAAGGAAGAAGACATTCCAAAGATTGCATTTGGAACTCGGTATAGACATTACGAGTTCACAGTGGTACCTGTCTAACTAATGCACCAACAACCTTTATGAACGTCATGAATAGTGTATTCAGAGACTGATTGGATGACTTTGTTTTGATTTTCATTGATGACATCTTGGTCTATTCTAAAGACTATTGAAGAGAATGCTAGGAATTTGAGGATAGTTTTTCAATGATTGAGAGAAAGGAAACTCTTTGGGAAGTTGTCCAAGTGTTCATTCTATCAGGATAGAGTGCCCTATTTGGTCCATATCATTTCAGTTGGAGTCTCTATAGACCCCAAGAAGATCAAGGTGATTGTGGAATTGTTAGTGCCTCAAAATGTGTTAGAAGGTTGTAGCTTCATGGGCCTCATAGGATACTATAAGAAGTTTGTGCAAGGGTTCTCTCAAATTGCATCTCCTATTACCTCACTCCAAAGGAAGGGAATGTGGTTTGAATGGACTGAGAAGTGTGAGTAGGAATTCCAACTCTTGAAGGAGAGGCTCACGATGACACCAGTGTTGACTATCCCTAATCCTAATGGGAGACTCACTATAATCACAAATGCTTTAGGAGAGGGATTGGGAGTAGTATTAATGAAATAAAAACAAGCGGTATCATATGAATCAATAAAAATCAAGCAACACGAAGTAAACTACGCACCTCATGATTTAGAATTCGTAGCCATAGTTCATGCCTTACAAATATGGAGGCATTATCTTTTGGGAAAGTCATTTGAACTCAAGACATACCACTTAGGATTGAGATACATTTTTACCCAACCAAACCTTATTGTGTGGAAAATAAGGTGGTTGGAATTCCTTAGCGAGTATGCCTTTGGAATTGAGTATATAAAAGGGAAAGAGAAAAGAGTGGTTGATGCTCTTAGTAGATGAAGACATATGACAGTCATGATCTCAACAAGGTCTAACTTGAGACAACAAGTGATTCAGAATCTACCAAGGGATGAGCACTATGAGAGAGTGAAGAGTGCCCTAGCAGTAAATCCTTCGGATCATCGGTTTGATGGGTATGAGATCAAACTAGATGGTATTTTGAGATACCAGAGAAGAATGTATATTCCTGAATTTGGAGAGCTGAGAAAGTTGGTTTTAGAAGAAGTTCACAATGCACCTTATTTAGGACACCTTGGATTATCCAAGATGATCACAGAGTTGAAGACTTTGTATTTTTGGCTTAAACTCAAGAAGGATGTAGTGGAGTATGTAACTAGATTCTTGGAGTGCTAGCGAGTCAAGGTTGAGTATGCACACCCATTTAGGTTATTGTATCCACATGACATACCTTAGTATAAGTGGCAAGTGATCAACATGGATTTTGTACAAGGGTTATTATTGAGCAAGAACAAGCATGATGTTATCATGGTGATGATTGATAAGTTGACTAAGATTGCACACTTCATCCCTAGAAACCTTAAGGATGGATTGTTGACCCTGGCTAAGAAATTTTTCTAGGAGATCTTCTGCTTGCATGGAGTTCTAGAGACTATCATTTCTGATAGGGACACACAGATGACCTCAAGGTTTTGGATGACCTTGAATGTTACATTGGGGACCAAATTGAATTTCAGCTCAGCTTATCATCCTCATACTGACAAGCAAATAGAGAAGGTGAATCATGTAGTCGAAGACCTCCTCCGAATGTATTGTATGGACCAACAGTATAGGTGGGAAGAATATTTTCCTTTGGTATATTTTTCTTACAACAACTCCTATCATACATCCTTTGACATGGCACCATTTGAAGCCTTGTATGGGTGGAAGTGTTGTACACCCATTAGTTGGGATAAATTGGAGGACAAGATCATAGTAGGACCTAAAATTCTTAAGGAAATGGAAGGGAAAATGAGGGTCATTAAGAGCATATTGAAAGAGGCAATAGATTGACAGAAGAATTATGTCAACAAGAACTGAACTCTTAGATAGTTTGCAATAGGGGATAAAGTTTTCTTGAGAGTTAAACCTCATAAAAGTTCTATTGCTTTTGGAAAGTCTTCCAAGTTGGCCCCAAGATATGTGGGACCATTTGAAGTCTTGGAAGTGATTAGCCCAGTTGCTTATAGACTAGATCTACCACCTGCTCTAGCTCGACTCCATAATGTGTTTCATGTTTCCTTGCTTAAGCCATATCATCCTTATGTGACTCATGTGCTTGATTGGAAATCCTTGTAGGTACATGATCCAAGAGTGGTGCTACTGGAGCCCATTAGAATCCTAGATAGATGCAACGTTAAGTTGCAAAGTAGAGATATTGCTCATTTTAAGGCCAATGGGACCAGTACTCAAAGGACAGTGCTACTTGGGAGGATGTGGAAGAAATAGAACGCTCCTTTCAACATTTTATTTCTTGAACAAGAAACTCAATAATGTTATTTGAATTTTTTTGGATTGAGATACTATGCTATTTCATGCTTTAAAATTTTGATGTGATGTTGAAATAGACATATATTTTTGATGTGATGTTGAAATAGACATGTAGATATTGTTGATGAGATGTTGAAATAGACATATATATTATTGATGAGATGTTGAAATAGACATATATTTTTTATGTGATGTTGAAATAGACATATATATTCTTGATGAGATATTGAAATAGACATATATTCTTGATGAGATGTTCAAATAGACATATATAATTTGATGAGATGTTGAAATATATATATATATATATATATGTATATTGATGTGATGTTGAAATAGACATGTATGTTCAAAATTTGATATGATGTTCTTTTATTTAACTTACTTGACATTGGGATGATGTATCTTCCAAGAGGGGAAGGATGTCATAACCCAATTTTATTGCATATTTATTATAATGCGAAAAATTGAATTATTGAAGAAATTCAATTAAATATTAAATGGAAATTTTGGAATTTTTGAAAAATGAATGAAAGAAATTGACTAATGTTAACTTTGTGAACTTTTGGAAATTGTTTTATATGTTATCAAGAATTGAATGTTACTGATCAATTTGCAAGTACAAGTGTATGCAATTGTAGGGTGACAAGTTGAAGGACGAGAACATGGTTGAAGTAGGAGTGTTTAGCAGGATCGAATGGTAAGCCAATTGGAATCTATGTGCGCACACCACAAATGGCATGATGACTTGCATTTGAACTGATTTGCATATTTAAGAGAATGCAATTTCCTGACTTGAATTGTTTCAGTGCTTGAAAATGAATGGTTTATAGATTAAATTTTCCATTCAAGCTTTGTAATTTGAAGGAAACAAAAGCGAGCATTGTAAAGAAAATTCCTTCTTTAGTGTAGATATATATGTACATATAGATGTTTGAAATGAAAATTCAAGTTCCCTACTTTAAATGATAGTGTGTGAAACCTATTGGCCATTCCAAAACAAGCAACTTGTATATGAATGCACATATAAATACATACATATATATGTGTGTATGTAAATTGAACACACACACACACACACACACACACACACACACACACACACACACACATATTATTTGAATACAAGGTAAATGTGAATGAATCATTTAAATGATTATAGATATATAAATATATAAGTATATATATGTATATATATATATATATATATATATATATATATATATACACATACATATACATACGTACATATATATAAATACATTTTGAATCAGAATCAATAAAAAATATCAAGGAAAATCCATGATGGATGTGGCCTGCCGAAGTCATAAAGACAATTTTCAAAATTAAAAGCCGACAACATGGCCATAACGCCATTGCCCCAGAAAACATGCAAAAACAGTGTCGTTTCTTTATTTTGAAAGAGAACACGAGCGAGAAAGCAGAGACGAAGAAAGTATTTGGGGAATTTGAAAGGAAAAAGGAGGGACAAACTAAAAAGACTAGAAAAAAACTGAGGAAAACAACATCATAGTTCGATTGGGAGGTAATTCGATCTCCATATTTTTGCATAGACTTAACTTTATTGCTAATATTGAATCATGCAAGAATTTTTTCCTTCATTTTATTCAAGTGTTATCATGGCATCATGAAAATGAGGTTGTTGTTTTGTATGTGAATTAGCTTGAAGCTGAATGTATGAACATCTATATATCACATGGCCTATAGCCCGCGCAGTGTGGAAACCATCATAACTTAGAGCCTTCGTGGCTATTGTACAAAGCCAAGCAAAGGCTCGAGAGCCTCTAATGGTTCAGCCTTCATCCTTATGCTACCTGGTAATGCTTAGCCTTATGTAGGCTATCAAAATTTATTCCAATTTACTATGTGTCTATAATTATAATCCTTTAGAAGGATTGATTTTGATCCTATGGGAAGAGTGTGTTCCTCTACATTATTAATTGTATTGTTGCTAATGCTTATTATCGTTGGGTTGATAACTATAATACGGATTGAATAAAAGCTCTTAGAGCTTTGCATATATGTATATTGCCATTTAATGGGAAGCTCACCCCATTCGGTAGGAACAATAGAAGGGTTTCTATGTTAGAGAAACACCAACCCTTGCTTGGCTTGATCTTATTAACGATGGGATGACCCTTGAATGTTTAAATGATACAAACAAAAGTTTGCATGTATAATATTGCAGCATGCATGGTATAAAACAATAAGCCCTCATGGGTGATTTCAAATATATCTTTGATGCTTAGAAAGAAGACACCCGACCACTGAGATTGGTCAATCCAGAGCAACCGTAGTTTGTTTTGTTGCAGCCTGAAAAGGCATGAGTATTGTTTGAACCTGAAGCTTCTATGCTTTCTTTGACTGAAATATTTGCTCAAGTGTGTCATCGACAAACATGTCAAGCATATTTTTCTTAATACTATTAAGTTGCTTATCGAATTTCTAGTGAAGAAAGTGTTCAAGAGTTTGAATAATAGACATTATGTCCTTATGTATGAAACTGGGCTATTTGATTGTTTATTTTTTAGTTTATAGTAGAAAACTCATTATGTTGTTAAATAGAGAGCATTTACTTGTAAGGTGATCTTTTAGCATGCGAGTAGCTTGAGATCAACAAATAGAGTAAACGACATTATTTGTCTTTAAATGTAACTGTTTATTCTGAATCACTAATCTGTTGATGTAAACAATGGTTATTCTTTTGCAAATGACACTATTTTGTTGAAATTTATCTTTACTCAATAAACTATTTAGTATGTAAATAGCTTGTTGTATAATTGTTTAGTAGGAAACAATACTTGCTCTAGGTTTAAACATTGAATATTCTTATGTAAACAACTTGTTTTATGTTGTTTAGTAGGAAATAGTACTTGCTATGTTTAAACATTGAATGTTCATATGTAAACAGCTTGTTTTATTACTATTTAATAGGAAATAGTACTTGTTCTACTGAAACAATGAATGTTCATATGAAAATAGCTTGTTTTGTAACTGATTAGTAGGAAACAATATGTGTTTTGTTTAAACAATGAATGTTTTTATGTAAACAACAATGTTAGAATATCACAGTTGTAAGAATGCAATAATAGTAAGTGTGAAGTTGTTAGTATAGACTTGTTTTGGTTCTTTATTTTTGACAAGAAACGTCAAATGGAATACTATTTTAAGATTGCAATATAAATTAATGATTATTTCAGAATGTATGCACAAACTTTAACATTAGTAGGCCCACATATATGTGTATGCACATAGACTTCGTCTATGTACATACACATACTTGTGACATGCCTTCTTTTTTTCTTAGTATATTTTTAAATGTAAATGCTTATGATGAAAAGTATATAATAGTCATAAGAATGATATAACTAAATGTTGAATTACTCTGTGAATCATAAATCTAATTTTTGTTTAGAGTATTAATTAGTATTTTGTTACTTCTCTTGAAGACATTTGTGAAAAAAAAAATTAAATACTTGAACAGAACAGTGATACCTTAGTTTACTAGAGCACATACGAGTAGATGTTGCTAGAGGGTAGATAGTTGTTATGAGATGTATAGTAGAAAGTTACCTTCCAGGACAGGTGTTGAGATGGAGTTCAAAGAGTATAGGTTTGCTTTACCAAAACCTATTGTTTGTTGTTATTGAGACACATTTATTATGCTTGGCCAAGCAATATAGTTCATTATGTATGTATGAACTTTGTAATTTCACTCTCTACCATTCTTAGCATAGATCATGCATTTTCTTATCTAACTTGTAGATAGAATTGCATGTTGATGTATGGGCACGCGCCAGATTCCACCTTGCAGATTGTTCTCTTGCTAAAGTTTATGTGCAGGGTCGGGCATTCTTCAAGTCGCAAGAATTTTGGGGAAGCGTAAGCTTCATGGTTGGGTAGTAAAGCGCTTCAACCATGTTCTTGTTCACTAGTGGAGGCGAGCGTTAAAGAAGAACCTTAGTTGTTCTAGTCTAAGATGTAACTTAATATAATTCATTTATGTACTTGATGAGAAGTGTACAATGTAAAGACTTTGTGGCCTTAGGAGCCAAGTCAAACTTGATATTGTAATTTGACTTTTGAAATGAATATATTTAAATAGTTGACTCATCTTAAATGGACATGTGTAGCTATGATTGACTTTAGCCACTAGTCATGTCTCTTTAATTTGGAGTATATTCATGTGTCATTTACAATAATATTAATTAAGTAATAATTTTGAATGGGTTATTACAATAATAGAAATAATGTGAGGCAATTTAGGTTTCAACAAACAGATTGAGAGGTTTAACTTGATTACTATTCCTCAACAACCCAACAACATGTTATCATATGCTTTTAGACTCATTATATAGATTAAGGGGCCAACTTGATTCTTACTCCTCGAGAACCCCAGCAATTTGATTCCTTTTACTTTGCATATTTTACACAAGGTTTCATAGTGGCCAACTCAATCACAACTCCATGATTCCATTACCATTTTTCATAATGCAATGGCAGTGAATTTGAGTTCATGCTAATGCAATTTGTTGATTTTATTTTATGATTATGTTAGTGTAGGTGCTCCTAACAACTTTTGGTGCTCACATGTGCAAGTTTGGAAATGTAACCTCATGAAGGACACAAATAAAGAGAAGGTATTCTTTTAAATTTTACTTTTTGGAAATATTCTTTCTCTTTACCCATGGTCATATCTTACTTTAATATATCCAAGTTTCATCCTAGATTCACATGTACATTAAAGGAAACAAAATATAGAGAAAAAATGTGCATACTTCACACTTTTCTCCTCTTGTCTTACAATCATTTATCCTTCTTGATGAATGTGTAGTCTTGGTACTTAATTTGAGAGATTATATCTCATAGGTTGACCAAATCTAGCCATGTCCTATCCCTTTAGCCAATTTATCCCCTATGATCCAATTCCAACTTTGATCCCACCCATTTCCTCATGCCTTGGAAAATTTTGTTGGTGTGATCTTGTTTACCTTAATCAATGCCTTCTTCACATTCCTTGAGCCAACCTATTTGAAAATATGATTGTTAGGTTTGTCACCTTGGGTGTGAAACTTTGAATGAGCACCTAATATCCAATATTTAAAGATAACTCCTAGGACTATCTAACATCATTATAGTAGCAATCATCTAAGAATTAGAATAAAAATGGTTCACAAACATTTCATATTAGAACAACCTTGCAATTTAGTGAGAATTGAGCAACTTCCATTTCAATAACCTATTTTTTTCATTGCACATTGTAAACAACAAACATTACTTGACTAAGTCACAAGGAAGTGACAAAGTTCAATCCTAGCATAGCAATCCCAAAAAACATTTATTGACACTACCTTTCAACATGAACTCAATGGTTATAATAGACGGAATAATTTAGGATCAAGTCACAATTAAGGATGTGATCATTAAATTTGGTCAAAATTGTTGATTTTAAGGCTATAATATGGTAAAAATTGATGATTTTAACACTCTACCAAATTATTTTATAGGAGTTAGCAACTCATCTATTCCAAACCCTAAGACATCTCATACCTAAAATAAACATAAAAAAAAATCCAAAAATACAATATCATATAAATTATAATACATCAATACCATCTCATAAAAATTAAACTTTTTATAACCTTTACATTTCAATTTAATGTTATATTATTCTAAAATTTAATTTATTTAATAATCACTCATTTATCTTTATATTGTCATTTATTGACACTACCTTTCAATGTGAACTCAATGGTTATAATAGACATAATAATTTAGGGTCAAGTCACAATTAAGGATATGATTATTGAATTCGGTCAAAATTGTTGATTTCAAGTTAGAATATGATCAAAATTGATGATTTTAATGCTCTATCCAATTATGGTATAGGAGTTAGCAACTTGTCTATTCCAAACCATATGACATTTCATACCTAAAATGAACATAAGAAAGTAATTCAAAAATACAATATCATATAAATTATAATACATCAATACCATCTCATAAAAATTAAACTTTCTATAACCTTTACATTTCAATTTAACATTATATTATTCTAAAATTTAATTTATTTAATAATCACACATTTATCTTTAAATTACCATTTATTGACACTACCTTTCAACATGAACTGGATGGTTATAATAGACAAATAATTTAGGATCAAGTCACAATTAAAGATATGATCATTGAATTTGGTTAAAATTATTGATTTTAAGACTAAAATATGGTCAAAATTGATGATTTTGATACTCTATCCAATTATTTATTTATTAATCACTTTATCTTTAAATTACCATAAAATTTTATTTTAATAAAGGCAATCTTCTTCCTTTCCAAATATGTAGACCTTTTTGAAAGATGTAATTTGTTGAAATATCCTACCTATTAACCTAACTTACTTTTATATATATATAACCCAAACTATTTAACTTTAGGTTAATTGTAGCTTGTGAGTATGATTTGATAGGGGTATAGGTAGTAGCCACTATTCCAATTTGTGCGAACATATGTTTGGGTGGGAGTGGGACCCAAGCGGAAATATTCCATTTATTTGCGTCTTCATTTACGCGTAATTTACATACAAATCTGATTCTAACTCAATGGCTCTGCTCTCTCCCCTTACAGCCTGAGTTGGCCTAATGGTGGAGAACTTGTACTCTTGAAAGAGAGGTCACAAGTTCAAATCCTGCAGGGGGTAAGGTATGTACACCTCGTATTGTGGAGCACGAGTTAGGTGCCTCCCTCAATATTGGGAGTACGAGGAGTCCCATATTGCTGTAGGCTGTCTGTAGACCCAAAAACAGATTGCCGGGTATCGTGGACTATAAAATAATATTATTATTATTCCTTGTTTTTTGAACTCGTATGTGGCGCGTTTGTGTTGAAACTGTGTGTTGCTTTAGCCTCATGGATATTATTAAAAACCTCTCTTTCATCATATTTTTCACACATTTGCTATTATTATTATAGGTTGATTTGGAAATGAATATTATTATATTTGTTAGGATATAAATTTTATTTTTTATTTTTTAATTCAAATTTTAAAATATAGGGGTAAATTATCTATTGTTCATGTGTATTAATCAAATTAATGTTCATTTTATTAATATATTTAGAGTTGAGTTTTACATAAATTCAAAATAGATTTTGGAAGAAGTACAAAAGAGGGAAAGAAACCTTGAATTTCATTTTCATGGTTGTAGTTCAAATGTCAATCAATTGTCACATAGTAGAAATTGAATATAGAAATATGAAATATTATTATTGTCGATCTTAAAATGAGATAGTAATAAAGAATGAATTAATATAGCAACCACTAAAATGTAATTCAAGGTAATACTCAAATCAATCAAACAATGAAGTACAATCAACATAATGAAATCAAATAACAAAGCAATGCAATTACCTTCTTTGTGTCAAACTTGGTTTACCTCCATTGCTCTTCTTTGTTTTGTCTTTGCTCTCAGTATTGTGTGCACTATGTATCATAGAGCTCAATGAGAATGAATAAGATAAATGAATGCAAAATGTGGAATAACCATGGTTAGCCTTCAAATGGGAATGAGAACTAATTTTATAGAAAAGTCTGATTTGGATGAACGATCAAGATTGAAAATAGAACTAAAGAGATCAAGAGTCAAGAATCCTTGAGAGGAACTAATTGAAGAGTTAACTGACTGCAACTAGTTGCACAATTTCAGTTAACTATTTGCATGAGGAATTGATTGCTTCGTTAACTCACACTGAGTGGGAGTGAACTGATTTGATTGATTAGTGGATTAGCATTGATTAGTGAGTAGAGTGGAAGAGAGTGTTCCTTAAGAACAAGGTCGAAATGTAATGCCCCGCCACGCAACCCTAGGGGAAGTTGCAACTACAAACGATTTCACAACAATTTTTTTTAAAAATAAAATACAATTACGTGTATGATTACAGCACAAAGCCAACAATCCCCCAAGGTCACGAGACAAAGATAATTAATTCACGAATTAAAACAACATGCATGAAATGAAACATAACAACATTCACTTAAGCTAATTAAAGCGCATACATTCCATACATGAGATTTTCATTAAGACCATGAGATCCTCCATGGTTATCAACGATAGAAGCTATATAATTACAATTACATCTCTCATTCCCATAATGAGGTAAACCAATATCATGATTGTTTATTACAATTTCAACCTCGATCAAAATGAGGGGTAAATAAAATACAAGAGCAATTAACATAAATGTAACCAAGGTAGCAACCGACATCCCACAAGCTCTCCAACACGAAAGTCTCGCCCTCAAAGCCAATGCCAAAACAACGGAGTATGGTGCACGTTCCACCCAACCATGTGATACCCGAAGGCTCACCCCCCATGCTAGGAGATAGTAACAAGGGTTTCAGGTCAAGACCAACAACCTCTAAACATAGGCAACATGACTCAACTGGAAAAGATTCTGAACATGACATCACATGACACAAAGGTTACAAAGCTTCCAGATTTCAAATACATGAACACATCACTAATACAAACATAATGCTGACTTAGGAGAAGTGTCATCACAATGTCGCATGGGATATCCTGGCAAGTCTTCCTAGGTCCCGACCCCCATCTTGGGATATCCTGGTAACCTCTAATGACTCCCAGTCCCACATGCAAACTAAAGCGGAATCAGTTATCTTTCGAAGAGACAAGATAATGATCTTGCCATTCCAGGCCTTCTCGTCTCATCCCAAGTCTTTACAAGCACTTGCATCCATGAGCGAGGCAAAATTAATCTTTTTAAATGTTGGAACTACCTATGCTAATTAATTGGTTTTAGTTTTCACTAAATTAACCAACTTGCATTAAGATCTCCTAGCACCACTTTGTGTGTCGGCCCTCAATGCAAGCCACTTCTCTAAGACAACATGTGGAACCATGCCACCACCAAAGGTACTCAAGTACGACCTAGGGGTAATGAGTCCCCAACCATGACATGAAGTAGACAAAACCCGCCCAAAATAATCAGATATAACACTAGACGCACGTAAGCGCTACCCATGGCACACAAGGTTAAATAACATGACGACAACCCCAAAACACATAAGAGATGATTAAATCTGGAAGACTTACAAGATCCGACCAAAACCCAACAAGGATCAGCACCCCATGACGAAAGAAGCTTGCAAACGATAAAACTGAAATCTACCTTCGGATTTCGTAAATCCAATCAATCATCGCATTGGTGCATTTAAACAATTTAAATAACTATGTTCTTGCACAATCACATAAGGGTTTGAATGTTCGTTGATTCTTGTTGACACAGTACATACGATGAATTAAAGTAATCATTCTTTGCTAAACCAAAATTTCCTATACACAATTTTCATCTATTCCTTTACAACATCTCATGTTATACATATTAAATATTTCTTCTCTTTTAAGGAAATAAAACACCTTTTAAATATTCCTACACATGTCAAATCACATATATATCTTAAAAAAAAAATATATCTAAATATTATTTAAATTCAAAAGATAATTACTTACCCTTAATTAAAATATAATTTATACATAGTATAATATATATATATATATTATATATATAAATAATATTATTATATATATATATATAACATATATATTAAATATATATATATATAATTATATTTTAATTCATACATTAGAACTTTAATTTCCAAAAATCTCATATATTATATATATTAAATATACAATATATAATATAAAATATATTATAAACTTTATATTTAATAAATATAATAAATAAAAAAAAAAAACAAAATACAATATATATATTAAATGTAATATATAAAATATAATATAATATATATTATATTATATATATTACATATAATATAGTATATATATTATAACAAAGTCCGAACCCTAAGGCGAGGTCAACGTCGAATGTTCGGTCGCGCCCTGCAGCAACAGGGGATGCAGCCTCCATTGCTGGGGGCTGCGGCCTGTGAGGCAGCGATGGCGCTGCCTTTGCAGGCCGCCATCCCCAGCCATGGGGGCTGCGCGGGGGTTAAAACCCCTGCCACATTCGCTGTGCGGGCAACGTAAATGGATCCTCTCAAACAAAACGGCGGACAAGAAATTTAACCAGAATGACTAGTAAAAAAACACAGTCATAAAAAAAAATGTGACTTCCTAGAATTTCAAATGGAAAAATTCGATTTAAAAAAAAAAATACATAGATTTATATATATATATATATATATATAAATACACACAACACAGCTTCATTACTTGTTTGAAAAACTACATTTCTTCAATACCCAAATTGGGCAAACTCACAATCTGAGCAACAAAATGATTTTTCCATTGAAACTCCAAAGTTTAACACCATAATTTCATGGTTTCTTGCAAGATAATTAGGGATTTTCCTAACCCACAAATTTCCATAATAACCATTTTAAATTTTCAAATTTGTTTCAATTTTCCACATGATGGTTTGAGGATGGTTTATGGTTCACATGGTTTTCTCAAAAAAAAAAAAAATTGAAAAACTATTTTATCCAAGTTTGAATGGTGATTCCATCATGGGTTTTGAATTCAAAGTTGAAATTCCAATCCAATTTGAGCCATTTCAACACAAAATTTGCTAAGATTAAAAATTGCATGAAGAGGGGAAAGTATGGAACCTTTTTGTTTTCTCCAAGCTTTCTTTTGAACCCTTCAATGGAGGTTGATCCCCTTCAAATCTTGCTTCAACAATCCTTCCAAAACCTCTTCCAAGAATTCTCCAAGCTTTTTCAAAATTTTCCTTTTGCTCTTCAAAAATTACCCAATTCTCCAAAAAGATAATTCTAAAAAGAAATGCATTTTCCTTATCCCCCTTCTCCAAAAATGTCAAACCCCTAATTTAGTCACCCACCAAAAGTTATTGCAATTTAGATATTTTTGGATATTTTCATTTTTTGGAAATTAATAAAACAACTTTATTTTCCTTTTCAAATGCATAATACTTATTTCAAACAAAATTCCATTTACCCCACAATGATAACTAAATTCACTTTATTTCACAAAATTGAATCTAACTATTACATTTAAAACCAATCATTTTTAATTTTATTTCAATAGGAATGCAATACAACTTCTATATATATTTTTTTTTGTCTCATTATTTAATAATGCTAACACAATTGGACTAATTTAATTAATCAACAATAAATCTAATTCACGATTAGATTATTTTATCAAATGAATTAAATTAACTAATTAATTAGTAAGCACCCTTTTATGAATTTTGGCAATAAAATTAAATAAAGCAAACACCATTTCACTAGGAAATTTAAATCACGCAAGCAAGGGAAACGAGATGATAGGACAAATAGCTTATCCCAACTGACGACCTGACGACCCACTATGGCTAGGGTGATATCACGACATAGAACCCCAAGTTACTATCTCCCAATCATTTTCCGTTGAACAAGGGACATGCTCAGACCTGTTGAATCAGGTGGAGTCAATGTCCTATACCTGCATCCTGCAC
This sequence comes from Sequoia sempervirens, assembly GCA_007258455.2. NCBI lineage: Eukaryota > Viridiplantae > Streptophyta > Pinopsida > Cupressales > Cupressaceae > Sequoia > Sequoia sempervirens. The sequence continues at coordinate 115,807 of VDFB02123514.1, read as the reverse complement.
ACAACACAAGTGTCGAACATGCATACATATATATATAAATATTAAAACACACCGTGAAGAGGAAATCGCGGAACCACAGGGCACTCGCGTGCGAGTGATGTGATCCTGTCCCCTTCACCAATACAATATCGCTAACTGGCGCCTCTAATCATCAATGGTATAATCAAAGCATAAAGCATCAATAATTCACATACATGATAATTCAATCCACAACATGAAATAATAATATCATCTGATTAAAGTACCATCACATCAAAACATATTGTTTACATCGCTTAACAATTAGTGATCAAAAGTAACCAAGTTTATAACCAACGTGTTAACAAGGCAAAATATACATAACGAACACTGTTCGATCAAAAGAACAAAATGGAGGGGTGTTACAGGAAATGCATGAGTTTAATAATTAATTATTAAAGGAATGTGCAAGTGAAAATTAGATAAATAAATAAAATGTTTTATTTATTATTAATGAATGGATAATGTTGAGAGAAAATAGGATAATTAAATAATTAAAGTAATTATTTAATTTCGAAATTGGGAAAAGTGGATAATCAAATAATCAAATATTTATTTAATTTAAAAGGGGATAATGAATGTTTATTAAATAATTAATAATTATTATTTAATTAATTAGAGACGTAATTAAATAAATAATATTTATATAATTAAACAAGAAGAATAAAGATAAAGTGAATTAATTAAATAATATAAAATCAATTAATTAATAGTGGAGTATGACATTAGATAATAATTAAATAATTAAATAATTGAACATTATTTAATCATTAGGAAAAGAACGAATATTAGCATAAAAGTTTTACTGGCATGCTAGGACAATTTTGGGTATATACAATTATAGAGAGGAATTGTTGAATAGGATGAATGCATACTTATTAAAGGAATGTGCAAGTGAAAATTAGATAAATAAATAAAATGTTTTATTTATTATTAATGAATGGATAATGTTGAGAGAAAATAGGATAATTAAAGTATTAAAGTATTATTTAATTTCAAAAGTGGGAAAAGTGGATAGTTAAATAGTCAAATAATATTTAATTTAAAAGGGGATAATGAATGTTTATTAAATAATTAATAATTATTATTTAATTAATTAGAGACATAATTAAATAAAGATAAACAAGAAGAATAAAGATAAAGTGAATTAAATAAATAATATAAAATTAATTAATTAATAGTGGAATATGACATTAGATAATAATTAAATAATTGAACATTATTTAATCATTAGGAAAAGGACGAATATTAGCGTAAAATTTTTACTCGCATGCTAGGACAATTTTGGGTATCTACAATTATAGAGAGGAATTGTTGACTATGATGAATGCATACTTCTTAAACAACAAGATATCAATAGGGTTTGTATGACTACGTAAGCATCCACTGTGCACAAAAAATTTAACAATCTATACAGTGGTCAAAAGTGTATAAAACAATGATAAAATACACATAACTAATAACGAGAAAACTATAACAAAATAATAGGAAAATGATAAGATGCTTTTTAAATACCATGAAATGGTTGAAATCAAATAACCCCATAAGTGAAGAGTTGAATTTAGAGAAGAAGCTCGCAAAATCATGTCTCAAGTAAAGAAAAAGAATATGACTTCCTGTGAGCTTGCCAAAATGGTAAAGCCCCTACTTATGCCTTTTGACCTCCATAGGTAGTCAAATAGAAAAAAAAAAATTGTGTGCGCTCTTAATCTTAAGTGTATCTAGAACAAAGAGCAATAATAATAATAAACGTGGTTATTATTATCCTTGTGGGTATGGAAGAAAGTTAAGATATGTAGATTCCAGAGATGCCAAAGAAACAATACAATTCAAATTAATAAAGAAAGAGGGAAAACATAACAAATAGTCCAAAGAAAGTGGAATTTGGATGCATGTAGAAAGCTTCACCAGATGGGTAGCAAATGCACTAAGAACTACCTAGGTTGTTGTAAGATGCTAGAATGCTATAGAATACTATAGGAAAGATTGAGAATGTAGAAGATTGAATATTAAAGCCAAAAACTAGCCCAATGCATGAAAAAAATCCATTTTGACAATCTCAATCATGAAAAGGGCTATCTTGGGCAAAGGAATCAAGAGAGGACTATTGGATACTCAATAGTTACAACAAAAGGAAATTCAATCACCATTATTTTTAGTTGTTAATGATCATTTGTATGACTGTATGAACATATGATTCAATTATGACTACATGGACATCGACCAACCACACTTTTATCCTAAATGGACAAAGCTTAAAGTTATATAAAATATCTTAAATTACAAAATGGACTTAACAAACATTAGAAGAAATATCACCTATAACATAAGCACATAAAACAACATAAAATTTGGCTTTGGATTAAAATGGGCAAGAGAATGTGCTAAAATGTGTTGTAAAATATACCATGAGAATGGATGGCTAAATAGGCACAATTTATAGAGTTAAAATTTTAGGGCATGTAATTTTTGACATTGCATTTTTCCTCCACTTTATCGAGCTTGTGCCACTAGGTGATGAAGTTATGCTAAAGTACATAAAATAAAATGAATAAAATATTAAATGTGTTATCAAAAGATATGTTGTGAAAATGATACATAGTGGCACTTTCATTGAAGCGCTCATGACCCTAGACAAAGATTTACAAAACATGTCAAAATACATAAAAATATAAAACATGGATATGTTTAAAAAATATATGTTGCAACATATAGATTTAAAAAATATAGCATACAACAAAAACATGTTAGAAAAATATATACTACTACATATGCATTAGAAAAATATAGCATGCAACACAAATACATAAAAAATATAACTTGTGACACAAAATATGTTAGCAAAGCATATATAATCCAACATATGCATAATACATGTACAAAATGAAACTAGACAACACACATATATGGGAAAAATAAAGATCTACAGACACATAAGAGAAATGGAAGAACAAAGATGGAAATATTTTGTTGCATGCTCAATTGATAGAAAATAGAAAGATAATGTCATGAATTGCAAGTGTTGGTGTATTTTTTTGTTAAGTTATTCATACATAAACATGATATCAAAAACCACATATATTAGCAAACTTTGTTGATGAGTGATCTTGATAAGGATGGACACGTCCAACATACTTCATAATTGGAACCGCAACTTACCAATTCTAGGATTTAGCATACCAACAATGTAAATGAAATATATAAATATAATAAATGCCCACTTTTCATACAAGAAGTTTATGCAATTGATTTTAAGGTAGGTAGAATTGGATATAAATTTCCTTAGGAAGATGATATGTAGATTATATGCATCCAAATTCAATGCTATTTTGCCCCTAGAAATAAGAAAAATAAAGAGATTGTACTTTCCCCCAAAAGAAATGGAAGAGACAACAAGAAGGAAAGGTGTTAACAAAGAATAATGTGCACTTGAAATTGTGCCCCCACTAGATAGCAAAAATCAAGAAAGAAAGTTGTGAGTACCACATAAAAGGTGATAGAAAAAATAAATGGAAAAATATAAGAAGGTTGTCAACCAATGAAAGAGGTGAAATATTATGATGAATCGGCCAATTTTTACTCAAAAGGAGAATGAATAAGGGAGTTCCTTTAAGGTCAATACATAGCATGAGCGAATAAAAAATTTATAGAAGGAATGCTATTAATGGATTGAAACAACTTATCAAAAGAATGGATACTTGTCTGTCCACTATAGGAGGAATAAGGAACACAAAGGGTGTAGGAGAGGCCTTAGTAATACCAATGGATTCCACAAAAATAAAATGTGACAAAGAGGATATTGTGGGAGGATATGTATATACAATGGTTCTCAAAATTTGTTTAATAAAAGGGTAGGTAAAAGGATAGTGATCAATATAGGAATCATATATGAAAGGGGTGCAATGTGTGTGTTTGTTCACATCTACCAATATAATATTGTCAAGAGAAGATGATATAAGTGTATCATAAGAAAGGGTGATAACACCTTCATCAAGAATATCCTAAATTTTAGACTATAAAGGTTGAGATTTTTTGGTGGAGTGGCCAAACATCTTATGGTATGCACAAGAAAGAAATGATAAAGAATCACAATTCAAATGTTTTTTTAAATTGGATTAGTGGGAGAGTTACAAGTTTGGATTATAAGAGAATTTGTAAGATATGATCATGATGATTAACCAAAAGTGTATAGGATTTGGGTTCAAGATTGGATGGGTGGGAAGAAGGCTGAGTAGGTGGAGAAAGGTCACAAGGGGGAATTGTAGGTACTAGGGTAGGATAGGGTTTATCATATTTCAGGTGAGGATGATCTAGGAGGATTTAGTCAACTTTAATAGCATGAAGAGATAAACCAAAAAGAGGATAAAAATATCATAAAAATAAGGCCTCTTGGATAGGCGGCAATAGGTTATCATAGGCAAAGGTAGGATACGTTTGTCAAGAGGTTGGAAACTCCATAGAACAAGCAAGGAAAATAATTGGAAGTAAAGTCCTTAACATTTTCATAGGGATCTTGCTTACATTGTGATGGTGAGCCCCCATACCAATAGGAGAAGGGTCTAGGAGAATCTCAAAGGACAATGGAGAGTATAGCCATGCATTTGTAGGAGGGGAAATAGGATGAAAAAGAGATGCATCCTTGAACAAGTAGAAGAAATTTCTTAGAGTTTAGCATAGACATGGGATAGATTAGGAAAAGAGGAAGAGGGTGTAGCATGTAAATTAGGGGAGAGATACAAGTTATAACATCAATTGGGAGGGTTGTATCAATAGGAGTAGAGAGAGAAGGATGTATCTCACAAGAAATGGTTATGATACATCTAGAAATTTTTAGGGGATGGCATGGAAGGGTTAGTGGATTGTTGGTGCGATATAGTTGAGTATGAAGAGAAAAATAAGATAAACCTATTGAAAAGGAAATGCAGGATACTCATTTGACTACCAGCACATCTAAAAGACATATCAAGTATAAGAGACACACCTGTTATAAAAAATTTAGATATAAGTAGCACATAGAATATAAGGTATAAGAAGTAAGATACATCATATAAGAGTAAATATAAGAAATAGAATAGAAGGACTTAGATAAGAATTAGTCTATTAGTGAACCTTGTATCAAAGATATATATGAATAAATATGATATAACACATGTTGATCTAACAAATTTCTAATGTGTTATAATATGTAATGTGTGTATGTGTGAATATATTTAGTTTGAAGTTATGTCCCTTACCCTACAATGTGTATTGGGTTATGAGTAGGAATTTTGTGCCTACCTTAACTCTTAAATAAGTTGGGAAATCATTATTATAATAATATATAGTTATTTATTTCATCCCAAGTCTTATAATTAAGTATCTAAGTTAGTCAGGGTAGTATCTAAGGTATAAGTAGGGTATATATGAGGTGGGTATTATTTGATCATCGTATTATGAATTGTGTCTCATTGGAGATATTCAAAGGTTTTTCCCCTCTAAGTGGCTTGTTATTATCAATTATTGTCAAGTATTTGTAGAATATTCCATATTATCTTCCTCTTTTGTACAAGTTATTTCATTACAAGTGGTATTAGAGCATGATCTTGGCACCATGAGGGCAAGGAATTTCTTTCAATTTTGGAGGTCATTTTGGGAAACACATATCTCTTATATTTTGGTGATTTTTTTCCTAGTTTTTGAAGGTTTTTTAAGGAGATATTGAAGCATCTATATTCCAAATTTCAAAGAAATTGGAGAAAAATTAAGCAATTTATTATAGAATTAGTGATTCCATCAAATTCATTTGGAAAGTGCATATCTCTCCTATTTTGGAAAAAAAAATCATTTTTGGAGGGTTTTCAAGGACACATTGGAGAATCTGTTGGAAATAAGATGTCATTTAATTGCAAATCCTAAACATTAATTATTTCATGTATCTCCTAGATTCTTGGAATGTGTTCAACAACACTAAGATTAGGATGAGATTAATTATTTGGATGAAATAAATCATGAAATTGACATTTGTAGAACTTTATTCCTAAATAACAGGAGCATGTGGGTGCACACATGGTAAGGTGAAACTCACCTTGTGTTCAGTTAACTATACGGAGTAACAATTAACACTTTGAATGCATGTAAAGATCCTAGGAGTTAGGATTTGATGTTTGCATGTTTGAAGTTCAGAGATAAGTTCAGTACCACCACTACCAATTAAGGTTCAAGATCTTCACAGCATGCAAGTGCATGTTGCATGCATGTTGGTTATTTTGAGTTGCATGTAGTTAGCTTCAGTTAACTTGGAATGCATGGCTAATAACTTGAGTTGTATGACAAATAACAGGGACTACCTCCAGTTAACAAGGGATGACCATTCTTGCATGAATGGTGTTGAGTAAATGTTTTAGTTAACTATAAAGCACTTGGAGCCAACTTGGGCACCCAAGATGCTTTATTGTATTTACCTCTAATGCATGATAAGATATTTTTGAAGACTCAGTTAAGTAGGACCTTTGATGGGCGCCAACTTTGAGGAAGAGCTTTGGAATTATCAACAGAATGAAGGTTGAGTTGTAGCTTTAGTTTGGGACGCCCAAATGGATGAAACACATGTTTTAGCATTGTTCTTCATGAGATAACCCTATTTGCATGAGATATGGCATACCTTTTAGGGATAGGGCTTGTGCATTGTAATTGTAACTCATGTTGAGTTTACAAAGCTGATTAAAGCCTATTTATCTCAAGCAAGTTGAATAGAGTTGTGAGAGTTTTTATTTGCAGGTGTGAAGAAGATTGGTAAAGATAGAAGAAACATTCTCAAGCAAGAATTGGAGCTATTGTAATTCAGAGATTGAATAATAGAATAATTCTTGGTGGAGTTTTTTCCCGAAAGGGTTTCTCCATGGCATATCTTGTGTGATCTTTCTAATATCCTATCTAGTTCTTCTATCAACTTCTCTCTACATTCTACAATAGTAAAATGGATTAATCAAGATAACACCCACAAAGAATATATGTAACAAAGAAAAGACTTACTTAGATCAGCAATATTAAAGTTTTACAGAGTATTAAGCTAAGAAAACACCTCATTTTTCAACAGAATCCATTGTCCAAATTTCAAAGAAATTAGAATTACATTAAGCTATTTATTAAAGAATTGGGATTTCCAACAAATTTGCTCTCAAGAACAAAAATTAGAGAATTTATAGGATATTTTTGGGAAGTGAGATCCATAACCTATTAAACTATAGTAATTTTTTTAGATTGATTGGATTTATTTTGTGTGATTTATTGTGAAATTAGGGTTTGCACCAAATTCACCTCTAAGGCTACAAATCAATGAAGTTCTTGGACTTTTTTTGGGAGGTTAGCTCTTCACAATAAGAAGTAGCAAAAGAAGAACACGAACAAGAACAAGGAGAAAAAGAAGTAGAACAAGGGCAAGAGAAAGAAAAAGAAAAAGAACAAGAACAAGAGTAAGAACAAGAACAACAATAAGAACAAGAATAAGAGCAAGAGAAAGAAAAAAGAACATGAACAAGAAAAAAAACAAGAACAAGAACAAGAAACTATAGAATAAGAAGAAGCAAAAGTAGAAAAAAGAAGATGAAGAAGAAAAAGAAGAAAAAGAAAAGAAAAGGAAGATGAAGATGAAGATTTAATGTAGATGCATCCATAATTAATTAGCATTGAGAACAATGCTTTTTATAAAGGAGGGAATTTCATGTCCCTAATCCTATAGTGTGTATTGGGTTATGAGTAGTCATCTTGTGGCTACCTTAACTCTTAAATAAGTGACAATCATTAATATAATCATATATAGTTATTTAGGTCACCCTAGGAGTTATAATTGAGTATGTAAAACATTTTGGGTTGTATCAAAGGCATAAGTATGGCATATATAGGAGGTATATGTTATTTATTATCATCATGTTGAGTATTGAGCTCTTATGGAAGACTATTGGAGGTATCCCCCTCAAGTGGATTAGGAGGTCACCCCTTTGAAATGGCATATTATTATCAAGTGTTTACCACATATTTCATATTGTATTCTCTTGTGCAAGTTGCTTCATTTGATATGTTCTAGATTCTACTACAACCTTGTATAATCCACTGCATGAGCCTTGAACTTCTTCTTATCACTCATACTAGGGTATAAATACATTCTCAAGAAACTTAGATACATATCCTTGATATGTGACTTGTTCTTGACAATAGGGATAAATAAGGTGAGAAGTTGTATTAGGAAGGACCTAGATCTAGGAGAGATGGTTCATGTGTATGCAAGGGAATGATGGATAAATAATAATGAGAAGGATGATCAATATCCATGGTATGAGGAAGGTCAACCAATCTGATGTTAACGTAGTGATCAATGATGCTAGCACGCTTAATAATATCTACAAGGTGGAGTTCATTTTCCAAAGAAAGAGAGTATGGGGAAAAAGTGAAGACTTCATTATGATAGGAGAAAGTATCAATATAAGCATGCACTTCATCATCACTTGAAGCAAAAGAAATATTATCAATAGAAATCACTTTGAGCATAATTGGGTTGTAACAAGGCAATGAGCTCTACTTGATATGTCCTTTATCCATGAGTTCATAAATTTGTAACTTGATTTCTTCATTCTCTAGAAATGATGTGTGATATAAAGAAGCATTGGGTAGAAATAGTCCTAGAATCAAATTGATAGTATGCCTTATTGCATAGTCTGTGGGCACTCCCTTTAGTGTTTGAAAGGTATCATTGTATTCTTCCCACTTGTAACCCATCTTTGAGGTCTCTACTACTATTGCTAGAGAAAATGTAGTATGTTTTGTTGCTACAAGGATGTTCTTCCATTTAGGTCTTGACATTAAAAGTATGAACTTTTTACTAGAAGTGACTAGATTCTTACACTATTTGGCACTAATAAGTGAAATATTAGGGACTACTTCTAGTATGTGGTTATCTATGACAAAATTTCTTGGATTTGCTTCATAGATTGCTTGTTAATGGTAAAGATATGGTTAACCAATTAAAACATCACATACATCTAAAAGAGTGATGTCACAAATCACTATATCTTAAAATGCTTAATGTTGTACACCAGTTGACCATATTGAGTGACATGCTTTTGAAATACCACATTAAACCATCTAATAGCGTATGGATATGTTTGAGGTTTCAGTGGCAAGTTCAATTCCAAATGGCTTGAGAAATCAAGTTCTAACTTTCATTGTCAATGATGAAATGTAATAGTTAATTATTGTTTCATATCTAAGAGTAGAATAATATTTGTACTTCCTCTACATTTGTAAGATAAGTAGATATGTTTACAATACTCACCATGGCACTAGCCACAATTTCTATGATGTGCTTATATCTATCTAATGTCACAATGTTGGTTCTCACTAAATTAAGTTGTGCAAGTAGATTCTTCTAAGTGCAACATTTTGCATCTAAATGAGTGCCAAAATCAAGAATTCAACACCACTTGCTTGTCTTGGAATGCTTGTTCTAGTTTATTTTCTAGTTTTTGCTTATTCGTTGATGACATAGAGAGTCGTCTCCTAGTTCGGAATTTTTCTTAGAGGGCTTAGATTGGTCCTTGGTCTAAGACTTGAAATCTTATATCTTTATCTTGACTTTGGTCTTTGCTTTTAAATTTGCAAGAAAAGCTATGCACTTCTTTAATGGAAGATATTTGTAGGAAATTTGTACCTAATTGAGATATGGTTTGAGCCTTGACCTATATTTCAAAGCAAGGTATGCTCTAAATTTTGAATACCTAGTTTGGACACAAATGTGTGAAAAGTATCTATGTATTCCAATTGGTGTGGCTCACAATTCCTTTGACTTGTGTATGACTTAATGCATATTCAAAATCAAATCATGTTTTGAAAGTAAATACATAACTTTTCATTTGGAAATCCAATTTAATACTAACATATTCCATGTTGATTATATCCCTTATGCTTTTATTTTTAAACTAGCTACATTTATGTGGTATCAACATGTTTGTAAAATCTTAAATGTCAATCAACTCTTCAACTTTGATATTTTCATATTAATTATAATCAATATTTAAAATTATCTCCTATGATCTATCATTATGACAATTTTAATTGACATTTGTGCTCTACAATGTTGAATATATCTATTGTTTAACAATTTGGTGGTTGTTTATCATTTATTCTAAAGAATTTTGACAAAATCTTGTTTTAATGAATGTGGTGAATATCTCCTTATTTTTTCCCACCACCCTTATTTTATAAACTATGTTATAAAATATAATAAAGAAAATGTTAAGAGGAGTTTTAATTTGTTTGTAAAAAAAATTAGTAAATTTAAAATATAATTTCTTATACTAACTAATATAATGGTTCCATGATAAGAATTTTCTTATTGCTCCTCCAGTGTTTATTTATATATTTTTATTAATTTAAAAGGTTCTTTGTTACTATAGATAAAATGGTTTTAAAGTTATTTAACATAGTTAAATTATTATTATTATTTTCATTTTTATTATTGAAAATTTATTTTTAAGAAATAAATAATGATAATTTTTTTATAAAAATATTTTAAAATTTTAATTTTCTATTTTTTAAAATTGATTTGTAATATATAATATAAATTAAAAAGGCATTTATTATCAAAATAGATTTGCAATATATAATATCAATCAATTAGATTTAATCTACTAATTTTTTTATAAAATTTCAATATGATTTCAAAGACGTTTCTTATTGACTTGTTTTTCAAAATGTAAACATGGTTTATAAGCATCACTTAATTTTTTTATTTTATCATTATAAATTTAATTTGTCTTTAACTATAGATTAAAAATTAATTAGAAGATAAATAAATATCTTCCTATAATGATAAACTAAAAATGTTATTTAATATAATTTCATTGTGTACAAAATGACTTACCATACCAATTGATAACTAAAAAATCATTTATTTTCTTATTAAATATTTATTTAATTTTATATAACTAATCAATACATAATTAAGTGTCATCTATTTTCAACTTTTATAAAAAAAATTATAATTAAATAAAATACATTTAAATTCATTAACAATAAAACATTCAATTCACTTACTATTAAAGTGACAATGTAGAAAATATTATTTATAATCATTCATTATGAACAATAAAGCATGCAATCAATTTATTCACAAGTAATAAAATCATTTCTAATCAAATTTAAAAAAAATATTTCTCATCATTGATTATAGATAAGTTCTACAATATTTTGTTCAAATCATTTTGTTGTCATTTTATTCACAAATAAATTTCTTTAGGCAAAATATACAAATCAAAGTAAAGAAATTTCGAATTCAGGAAAAAAAATTTGCACCATTCAAATCCTCAAACTACACAAACAAATCCATACAATAATCATTTATTATTAAAATAATTATTCATATATTTTCAACTTTTATTAAAAAATCATACTTATATAAAATATATTTTATTTTAAAAAATAAACCATGCAATCATCTACTCACTACTAAAATGAAGCCTATAGAATACTCATTTTTGAAAATAAGTTTGAGTTTTGAAGAAAAGAAAAAAAATTGCACCATTCAAATCCTCAAACTACATAAAAATATCCATACAATAATCATTTGTTTCTTAATTATTTAAAATATTAAATATAATTATCATATATTTTCAATTTTTATTAAAAAAATCATAATTATATTAAATATATTTAATTTAAAAATATAAACCATGCAATCATCTACTCACTACTAAAATGAAAAATATAGAAAACTCATTTCTGATTGCATGTAGAAAAAAATATCATTCCTAATCATTCATTATAAATAAGGCTAATAATATTTTTTTCCAAATTTTCTTAATATTATCAATAAATAAATTTATTTCTACAAATTAAATTTTATTATAAAAAATACAAAAATAAATTTTTTGGAAAAGTTCTTGCAAAAAATACTGACACAATCTAATCCAAAAACATTCAGCAATAATCTTCATAGAGTGTGGAAATCTGTTATCACTAAAATTTATCCCTTAAATACTGACACAATCTAATCCAAAAATATTCTGCAATAATCTTCATGAATTGTGGAAATCTGTTATCACTAAATTTATCGAGGAAATTGTGCCCTAAATACAGGCCAAGCAAAGAACAACCAGTTCAGTCAAGTAGGCCCCATTTAAAGGAAATTACTATCTGTCAAAATAAAAACTGTTCCTAGTCATATTAATATGTATGTAGAACAATTCACTTTAATAATATTCTAAAATCTCAAAGATTTGAAGAAAAAATAAAATATTTTAAACAAAACTTTTTCTATAATGCAATCATTTCTGAAATTAGACACCATAAAATTCCTTTTAAAGATGCTTATATAAAACTTATCAGATGCTCAATATGCAATGAGCCACCCAATAACCATAATGTTTAATAATATAGTCACCAAACTGAAGGAAAGTACTTAATAAAAAGCATCGGTCCCATGCTGAGCATGCTATGCTCCCGTGGTACAAGCATTTATTTATAAAATATATGAAGTCCTGCTACTGCAGCTTCTAAGTAGTACTAAAGCCAAAAGCACTAAGAATCCATATGCATGTATGTGGTCAGTTTTTTCAGAAAGAGGACTAATAATGTAATCCAATTGTGTTATCCCCACCATTGATGCACTGCAACACCCCTTTCTCTAAGCAAACCATAGAGTGCCAGGCACTCCCAGTAAGATCTCCTCTGCTGCTGCTTCTTCTTGTAGGGGGTTTGGTAATGGCATTCAAGGAAGAGCTCATCAACCAGGCAAATAGCTCCAGTCCTAAGCATTTTAGGCAATACCTGAAATTCAGCTCCACCAACATCCATTTTCATAACAACATAGTCATCTACATTCACAGTTTTCATCAACCAGTCTGCCAAGTCCAATGCTCTAACTCTTCTCTGCTCAATCTGTACTCCACTAATTCCATTCTTAATCCAAGCAGCAAAAGGAAGAAATTTTACCTCTGGATGATGTAAATAGTCAGACTCAAATGACCCATTTGCTTCAATGGCAAATATATCAAACTTATGGTTGTGCTTGGGGTAGTGAGACTGGAACCATGAGCCAATAGTTGATTTGTAACTGTTAGCCCCTACATCAATAAACACATAGCCAGTGGAATTCCGGGGGTAACCTAAAATATTGGGGAGATACTGAATGTTATTGTTGAGATTTTCATTAGATTCTATCCATGAAGCTCTGGGTTGCTCTAGTAGAATGTGCTCTAGTTTTTGCATGGCAGCCCTTTTCAGATCATTCATGGGGCAATTGTTGGCCTTCTGTGGGACCATTTTAATGGGATTTGATGCTTGCTGAAACTTTCTGAAAGCAATCACTGTGTCAAGCCCAAAGGCATCAAATTTTCTCAGATAAACAATTTTGAAATTGGGTAAGTGTAGCTTAAGTAGAGTATTCAGATTCAGATCTGGTTCATCAAGTGAAAGATGCACAGCAGCAACACCCCCAATCTTGAGGGTTCGATCCACTTCAGCTGGAGGAAAGGCAGAATATTTAACACCCAACTCAAAATCAAATGAGTTATAAGGAAATCTGGCTTTTTGGATGTCTTCTTCAAAAATCAAATCAAAACCATCAATTCCCAAAGTTTCTTTCTCAGGCATTGTTCCAACTCCAATGCAGAGGGCCCTGTGCCCTGCTTTCAACAGCCCTTCAGAGATCATATCTTGAAAAACCATAGATAAAGTGTGACTCGGCCATTGTTTCTGTAAAAGGATCTGATTGGGCAGAATAGTATTGCCAAAGCCATGATCAGACTCTGCAAGACTGTTGGAGTTGGGCTTAGCACAAAAGAAAGGAAAGGCAGCCAATGCCATGAGCATCAGCACAGATCTGGCCACAACTCTCAGAATAGCAATGCAGCCCCACGATGGCATTATCATGAACGTTTTAACAGAGGAAGGGGCTGCTATTGGCAATGAATTGGGCATTATCTGCCGATGGGCATTGCGAATCCTACTTCTGCTCATTTTTTCTCTGTAATAAATCCGCTTCATATGCATGCCCAATCCTTCTGTACCACTCATCTCAACACAACAAGACGATAGCAACGCTACAGCAGAATGGATCTGTTTCCAGAATTTTAGGGAACTTGAAAATCAATGAAGTATAAGCCAAGGGGGAAAAGGGAGAATAACTTAGCGGGTACAAAACCTGGAGGAGGTATGGTTTCCACCCACGAGGGCTACACGGGTATGATGTATATTTCTCGTACAAAGAAACAAATAGCCGTCTTTCAGGCTCTGCAATACCCCCCACCACTCCATAGAAATTATCTACTAACTCATCCCATCTATCAATCCATTACATAAAAACAAATGAATGATAAGAAAAGAACAGAAAGAAAAACCTGCTACATTACATCTTCTGGTGTGACCATCAACATCCGTCCGCCATGGCTATATCTGTGCTCTGCTCCTCTTCTTCTTTCCTTCGTTTGCCCCAAAATCTATTCCCCTTCCCCTTACCCTTTCCCTTTCCCACAGAGGAGGAGCTTAACGAGTCTTTTCATATATATTAACGATCCTCGGTATGGCGTTAATTACTACCATGTAAAACCAATGTCTCCAATGAATTTTCACCGCCTTAAAAGAAAACGCTGGGCTGCCCCATTTTTGGTTTAATTTGGGAATACGGCCGAAAATAAAGCAACACCAAGAACGTGGGCCAATCAAGGCATTTTAATATTACTGTTATTTTCTTATCTTAATGCATAGAGAACCATTACCACACGGTAAAAATGTACCAGATAAAACTTTAATTTGGAAGTTTCTACCGTTGCATGTATGATAGGGACCAAAATCTCTGCATAGGCGGAGTTATATATGATATAAAAAATAAGTACAGCAGCCATTGTTTGGCGTACTTGTGACGTTGACAATGACATGTGGAGAGCTACCCTTGTTGTAATGTTAATCCCTTGGGCAGTGGGAGTGATTTATTTGCTAATTAGAATGGAACACCATCTTCTCCATATATTTTTGTCGGGGAAAAAGAGATCCCATTTGCATATATATAGCAGAGAATTTCTTTTGTCATATTTTAATATTTAATTGTTTATTGTTTGAATATTTTTAAATTTTGGGGTGGTGGGTCTAGTTTTATTGGCTAAAGCATTTGTTGCAGGCAAGAGGTCATGAGATCTAGTCTCCCCACCGTCCTCGTGATACCATAGGATGTGTCGCAGCGTTGCCGGTCATTACAGGGACACTACAATCTTATATATATATTTGAATTCATTGTACTTGGATCAAACTACATGACTATTTTTTATTATAAATACTTTAATGTTAACTAAAATAGATGTGGAAATATAATATTTATTAAAAAAAAATGATGTAAAGGTGTTGTAAGTCTTTACATTAAGATATTGTATATTTTGTAATTGACTAATGTTTTTTTGAGGGGAGGTTGTATTTGATATTGTAAATGTATTAAATGTCCTTTTCAAGTGGGGGCTTATAGTTTAAGGAGCACATAGTCAATTAGGTTGATGGAGTAATGAATTTAATATTTTTAGTGGATTATAAAACGTATACAATAATGTAAAAGTATTTAATGCTTGGTGTATTTGTTGCAAGCGAACTTGGTTTGAGGGAGAAAAGGGGCCATTGTTGATATGTTTGAGCATTAATTATTTGTGCATTGGTTGTGTTGATTATTTTGGTTTGGGGCATCAAATAATAATGTTATTTAGGTGGTTAGGAAGCTTCTAATGAGTTTCCTCTTGCTTGTTGCTCCCTTGTCTATAAATAGGAGGTTTGTGATGGAGTCATTCATCACTTGATCATCTTCTACTTGATTATTGTGAGTAAAGCTTGGAGCTTGGCTTGGGTCGCTTGTTGAGGAGATCTTTAGGAGCATGGAATGAGATGTTTGGCTCTTTTTTGTTCTTCAATTGGTCGCATGGAGATAACAGTAATTGCTCGTTGTTACAAAAGAAGGTCACATCTTGCATGGTTTATCCTTAGTTTAGAGTATCAACCTCCACATTAAGGTTGTCAATAGGACGGGTTATTTGCCTCTTATCTTGGTCTCCGAGTCACCACTAAAAAGTTATCTAACACCCTACTGGAACAAAATTGTAAAAAGAGTGCAAAGAAAGCTGGTTGGTTGGAAAGGTAATGTTTTGAGCCAAACTAGTAAATATTAGTTGTTGAAAGCCCCCTTTAGAATATCCCTATCTTCTACTTATCTCTATTTAAAATTCCTATCTCCATGGCTAATAAAATTGAAAAGATCCAAAATAATTTTCTTTGGTCTAGTGTCGAGGGAAAAAATATAATTTCCTCGGTTAAGAGGGAAAATGTGTGTAAACCTAAAATTCGAGGAGGCCTTGGGATAAGGAAATTGAAACTATTCAACAAAGTGTTGCTTTGTAAAATATAGTGGAATTTGGTGGAAGGGAACAAAGAATAATCACACATTCTTAGTGTTAAGTACTTAGAGAATAATGATCCTTGTTGTTTCCTTTCTTCTCCTTTTTTAACCTGATGGTTTTGTTATAAGGAACCACTTACTCAAAATAAAAGCAGGGAATATTTTGGAATGTAGGGGATGGTGGGAGTGTCAATTTTTGGACTAACAATTAGATTGAAGAACATACTTTTTCCTCTATGCAAAGCCTTTCCCATGTGAGGGAATTAATTATCATATTAGATGGCACTAAATTACATGGGTATGTCAACTAGGATGGTCCCCAAACCAAGTGGAAAGACTTTGATAGTCAACTAAGTGAAAGAAATTTGAGAAGCAAGAGCCAACAAGACTGGAAGGAGGAGGTGCACATTTTGTACAAGATTATTGGTGAATATTGCATCTTTAGTCTTGGTAAGAAGGATTTTTGTGTTGATCCCCTAACCCTTCTAGACACTTCTCTATTAAAATTGCTCGTGCTCTTGCTGTGGATGATAAGAATGACTCTACCTTCAACTAGAACCTAACATGGAATATCAAAGTGATTCCTAAAATCAATTGCTTCTGGTAGGTTGCTATTGACAATAAGATCCTTACTATTGATAACCTAAACAAGAAGGGATTCTCTTTGGTTAAAAGATACATCCTATGTTACAAAATGGAAGAGATAGTTAACCATCTATTCTTCCACTATGAGTTTGCTCGATGTGTTTGGGAAGAGGTCATGGCCCACATTGATCAATTGAACTTTCCCCTTGCACCTTAGAGATTTTTTAAATTCCTAGAACTATGGTTCCACCTATAATCATCTTGTTATTTGTTAGGAATCAAATTCCTTGTTTTGTCACCTAACAACTATGGAAAGAGAGGAATAACAAAGTGTTCAGAGAGCAGGTTAGAAACAACAATGCCATCTTCTGTGTCATCAAACACAACCTGCAGGACAACATAAATACCTAGTATTTTGGCTTCTCTGAGAAAATGCCTACCTATGTTGAATTAAGATTAAAATAGAACCAGGGAATCTCTCAAACCTTAACCAAAATCAACTAGTGTAAAATCATGGCTAGAAAGGAGACTAAATGGAACCCCCTAAAAAGGGGGTGGGTAAAGCTCAACTTTGATGGGTGCTATAAAATCAACCCTAGAGAAGTTAAGTCTAGAGGAATAATAAGGGATGATAAAGGAGACCTTATTTAAGGATATGCTCAAGCTATTAGTTGTAGTTTAAATAATGGTGTTGAAGCCATGACGGTGTGGTGGGAGGTAAAAGACTTAAGAGATTGGGTTTTCATGTTGTGAAGTCAAAGGAGACACTCTTGTCATTATTAATCTTCTATAGAACAACAAGGATCCCTCTTGGAAAATTCATAAGTTGATGGAGAACTTCATATATAATCTTCAAAGTTCTCAATAGGTTAAGATTAATCATATTTATAGGGAAGGAAATGACACAATGGATATGGCTTGCAACCTTGGCCTTTAGTTTGAAGAATGAAAATACTGGCTTTCAAATTCAATTCTCTTAGGTGTATGGCCTCACTAATTTCCAATAAACTTGGTGTTAGACACAACACTCAGAGGATGAATTCCCAACTGAATAGTCCACTAAACCCTTGCAAAGACTCCAATAAATTATCAACCAAGGCTTCATAAGCTTTTGATGATGTTGGCACTGTATGTGCATTCAAAGCTCTACACGGCCTATATCATCAAGTATAGGTGGTTTACACATGTGTAGGAAAATAGTAAGGGCTACAAAAAGAAAATAAAGCATAAACTACAAAATAGGAGAAATAACTTAATTACGTACTGATGTTGCAGGTACCTTCGACTTAACACTACAACTGTTAATTGCTAAACCTGAACTCTGCAATTTCACTAGCAATTGTGATTCTTACTTCTAACTACTTGACTCACTCTAGAGGACGACTCAATGGTACATTACAAAACTTAAATCATGAGACTAAACATCATTCATGTGCATGTAATGAAGAATCTATTAAAATGAATGCAATAGTGTAAACATCTAAATTAACAACAAAAATGAAAGTGGGTGAACAATACCTTGAGTGGCTCTTTCTCAAATTGTTGTACCCACAAGAAAAATCAAATATGTGCTACTTGATTCAACTAATCATAATAGCAAACTGGAACATCTTTATTGCATATAAGTGAACTCTACAATTTGACAAGAATCTTCACATATTTCTCATTCATGAATGCATAACAAAAAAATAACAAAGATATTTTTTGTGCAACAAATCTATAACTATCAAAACATGTCACATCCAGCTAGATTTGCTCCTCAACCATCGATCCAACTATATAGGTTCAGGAGGAGGTTTATTTGTATAAGGACTCAAAATAGAAATTAAATGATGTCCACTCTCCTTCAAAATAGAGGGAGAAAAATTCTTTGAAACTAAAACTATAACTGAAAAAGATAGAAGAAGACAAATAGGTTGGAAACTCTACTTTAATGGTATGACATAGACGTGCTCTATGCAAATAGTCATGTCAGTTTCTTGATTATTGCAAAATTCTTTCCTCCATCATCTTATTGAATGCTTTGATGACTCACAATTGACCACTCCAATGATCACTTCCATCATTTCTACAACTATCATGTTTCTAGCATCCTTGGAATCTCCACTACAATCACCCTGGAATCCTTTGGTTGCGGGTTGAGTTCTCTAGTTTTTGCAAGTTGCTATTCTTCTGGCTACAAGGAGCTAGTTTCATCTAAATAATACATACCTTTAGCAATCATGAATTAAACACAAATTCATACTGAATTTCATACACATTCACACATTCATCCATGCAAACATCATCATATCATTATCATATTTCTATTCATCAAATTTTGGTTTGGATGGCATAAAATATATAAAGGTATATAAGTTCAGGAATGTATATGAAATAAGCAACTTAAAGAATTTAAAAGATTTGAACTAGACAAGAGAAAACTAGCTATTAATCAAGCTCATCATTCCCCCTAACCGAGCAATTGCTTGTCCTCAAGCAACATTTGGGTCATGGAGGTTTTACTACAAAGTGATCTCTCTAAATTCAACAACAACATCAACTCTCTTAACCTGTCTCAAATAGTAGCCTTTTCGACATGAAATCTTTTCTAATCTCAGATCCTCTATTGCTTGTATTTCATCCTCGTCCTCCTGTCCAATGTGGCATTGGTTAGAGAAGGAGAGGTAGATGAAATGTCAGTGGAAACCATTTAATTCCATTGTCCCTAGCAATTTCTATATCCCTATGAGATCTTCTAATAATGGTTATAAAATTATAGAGGGAGTGAGATTCCTTTTTATTTAATTCAGGGGTTAATTCCTCCTGTCTCTTCCTCACAAACTGGAAGGTGTGATCAATAGATCTTGTAACTATTTTCTTCATCTTGATGTAGTCACATTCCCTGACACTCATTATTTTCCTCCCTACACCTTTATAGCTCAGGAGCTCTAACCATTCATTAATAATTGTATTGGGATCTTTGGATTCTTTCCTCAACTGTAGAGTAATAGATTTCTCCTTTTCAGTATATTCCTACAAGATGTCACCTCTTTGTTGTTCATTATTGACATAAGAGGCCAGTGCTTTAATCTGTAAGTCCCCCACAAACATTAGAGGATTCCATTCTGTTTGGTTTGAGAGCACAAGATTATGCAAGTAAAATTCACATAATTTATCTTGCATATCTAGTGTAGAGTTAGAGAGTTTCTAAAAATAAAAAATTTCTATTCATTGACATTGGCAAATCACTAATTATTTAGCTAAACTGAAAACACAAGTACTTATCCTACAAAAATAATGCATAGACTCTTGTAGGAGGTATGCACTTTAGAATTTGTGCAACCATGTCTGCCACTTCTTCAATCTTTACTTTTAGCCATTTTTTTTCTCTTTTTGTTCAAGTGTCCTGGTGTGTTTGGACATCAACTCAACTTTTTCTTTTTCCCATTCCTTCTTCTTCTCAAAGAACTCTTGTGTTTTTTTCCACAATTCCACACCTAATGTCACTATAGATAGTCTAGAGGGAACAAAAAGTCAAGGAATGGGACTCTAGGGCACTAGTTCTGTGTTTCATGCTTCTATGATAATAATATGTGACAATTTATCCAACCTATACCCACACTCATATTTACAAAAAATTTCCTCCAACTCCTCTATTATTTTGTCCCTCTCACTTTCTCTTTGTTGGTGTATTTTCAACAAACCTCCTAATTGCTTAATCCTTTCCATAGTCTCTTGTAATTCTTTTCCAACATCATTTTTCTCAACAAAAACTTCTTCATCTCTTTCCAAAAATTGGTCATTCCTCTCACTTTTATGCTCATTATCCTATGAATCAGGGCTCTTTGGGGTTCTTTTTCTTGTTTTCCTTGTGTAACATCATGAAAACAAATTGGATTAAAGCAATAACAATGTAGTTAAACTTGAATGTAAACTAAAGCTAAACAACAAAAAACAAAGGAAATAGCTAAAATTTAAATAAACAAAACCATCTCACCAAATATCTACATATTCCATGCATGACCTCGATTGCCCTTCTCCATTTTGCTATTTGATTATAATTGCCCTCATATTTCTAAGTGTGCAAGTATAGCCTATGATAGTGATTTAGAAAAACATCGAAGATTCAGATAATAGATTGCTTCCAAAAGTCATAAGATTTCGGGAGGAGTAACAATGATGAAGGTTAGGTCAATTTATAGAAATTAATTGTTTGAATGATAGGCTCAGATTGAAAGATAGATGGACGATTTAGAATGAAAGATTCGACATGCATTGAGATTAGTGTTAGTAGTGACGTTAGTGATAAAACATGAAAGGTGGGAATTAAGATTAAATAATAATTTAATCTTTAGTTGAAAGTGTTTGAAACTTAGAAGAATAATGATCACATGTAAAGATGAGGATTATCATGGAGGAAAGGGTACGTTCGAACACACAAATAGATTAATTAATTAAACAAAGATATTTAATTAATATAATTTTTCACACAAAAGAATTAAAACTAGATAACTGACTGATTAAACTAGGAAGTCTCTTCATTAAAAATAGACAAATATTAGATCAGGAGATGACTGACTGATTTAAATAGATTTGGACTTGAGTGGTAAGTGAATAATTAGATAACTAAGCGATTACCCAAGTATAGAAGAATATGCCAAGAATAGTTCTTTTTATGAGTTAAATGATTATTTAATTCAACATTCAACATTTAAGGATTGAATTAAATAAATTAAGATTTATTTAATTGACTGAAGACAAGATTTAAAGAATAATTAAATAATTAAAGTGTTTATTTAATTATAGTTTGAAATATGATAAGGATAAATTAAATAATAATTTATTTAATTTAAGAAAGGGGATAAAGTCCATTAGTGACATAATTAAATAAAGAACATTTATTTAATTAATCAGGATTGAATGGGTTCACCCCGCAATGTGACAATTAAGTCATGGGCCTTGTTGATAGGGCATCACAAGATCAAAACTCTCCCCCCATCACATGAAGGAGACTCCGCTGGCCGCTGAAGGAGGATAGAAGGAGGTGTTCAAAGTTGTCGAGTGGTGTTCAGACCACTCCAATACCCCGTGATAGGATTTGGTGGTGATGAGACCTGTGATAGGTGCAGAGGAATGAGCACCAGGGTGGATGCAGCAGTGGAGGTGGGATGAAGATCGCAGTAGGAAGTCAAAGAAAAGAGACAAGATGGCATGGAGAAGTAGGAAGAGTGGAAAGATAAGGAGTGATGGAGCAACATTACAGGTGGCAAGGAGGAGTCAAAAGTACAAGTGGAGAAGGAGACACAGAGAGGTGGCAGGTGGCAGGGAGGAGATCAGAGGAGGAGTATGGAGCGGAGAAAGAGACATGGAGAGAAGGGAGAACAGAGTACGTGGTGGAGAAGGGAGAACAGAAGAAGCGAAGTACAGGATGGAGAAGGGAGAATGGAGGAAATGGAGTATGGGGGATGTGTGGGGGTGCAAGGTGAGAGGAAACGAAGGAAGGGAAGGAAGGATGGAAGGAGTAGAGGAGCAGAAGCGAAGAAAAAGGGACTGGTGTCAAACCAAACAAACATGGGGATGAGGTCCCCCATAAATTGTGGCCTCACTGGTTCAAAGCTCTAGTCAAAAGCGATTGCCGATAAAAATAATAATAATAATAATCAGGATTGAATAAAAGATAAAGTGAATTAATTAAATAATTGAACTTATTTAATTAATAGAGGAATAAAGGTTAAAATGACTTAATTACATAATTAAAGTTATTTAATTAATAGATGAGAAAGGACTTTAGAAAGTAATTAAATAATTAACATTATTTAATTATGATAATGAAAGTATGAATTATGAAGAAATTGAAGTTGCAGGCCTAGACCAAATTTCAATGTCTACATTTTTCCCATTTTTGATACAATTTGTGTCAAAGAAAATTAGTCAAAAACATGCCCCAGTTGTGCCCTAGTATGAAATAGGTAAGGGTATGCCCCCTCGGGAAAAATGACAAAATTTTCAAAAATTCTAAATTTTTTGGAAATAATCCCGATTAGTCAATTTGATAGCTAGAAGTTTGATGGTGGTGAAAGAAATTAGTTTCAAAGAAGTTTGGCAGGTGAAATGGTCATTAGAAGTTGATAAAACGTGCGTCTAATACACAAGGTTTGAAAAGTCCCTCCAAAAACCCCAAGTATAAATAGAAATTGGGTGGAAAATCAATTCATTTGCACCCCTCAAGTTTGAAAATTATGATTTGTGTTCTGGAGTTTTCTGCCAACATGTCGCTAGTTCCCCACTCATAGCATCACGGATATCAAATTCAGATGTTTAGATGGCTAGTAGATGCGGGAGCCTCGGTGAGTAGCCAAAAATTATCTTTTGAAATTTTCATTTTCACGCATTTTTAGGCATTTATTTCTTTATTTTCACATGTGTCGCTTTCTAAATCAATGAAAATGCACTTGTAATCAATGCATCTAACTTCAAAATGACGCATTTGTAAAATCACCTCTAGGGAAACATAGGTCTATAGATTAGATGATTGCATTTGAATTTTTATGCACCGCATTTGTAATTTTGCAATGCATGTGTTAGGAATTCTAGCACATGTTAGGTTTTGCACCACATTTGTGTTTGTGCTACGCATTTGCATGGTTGAAAGGCTAGTTTATTGTGCACCACATTTGGAAAACATGACACATATGCATGAATGACTGGGCGTGGTTTCTATTTTGACGCATGTGCTTGTTTGGAACACATCTACCTTATTAAATAACACGTGATATTTTGCGATGCATTTGCAAAGTAGAATGACACATGTGAAATTTTGCAATGCATTTGCATTAAAGTGACACATTTGGCTATCAATTTTTTTTTTGAAATTGTAGGCTATAAATGTGCTTGTTTTTCTAATGCAAGATATGAATTATGCCTTTGCAGGTTGTGTTGGATCCAATTTACACGAGGGAGTCAAGGTCATTGAAATTTGATTTTTGAGATCAATTGCGAAGTGGGGAGAGACGGTTCCTATGGCACCTTGGTTTGCATCATGTTACCTTTATGCCCACTATTCGTGAAAACTGAGGTTTGTTGATTGTGCTTTATGAGCATTGGCATTCTGAGACGTCTTCTTTTCATCTGCCTACAAGAGAGGCCAGTGTTACTTTAGAGGACGTGTATAGGATTTTGAGGTTGCCTATTAGGGGTGCGAGAGTCATGTATGATACCCAAAGGGATTTCAGTGAGATGTGTTAATATTATCCACATGATGATATTAGACAACTAGGCATAGATCATTATGAGATTAGATGGCATGTCTTGTCCGATAGATATGATCAGATAGATTGTTTGTTATGCACATTGATTGGGGGGATAGTTTTTCCTGACCGTCAAGGTCATGGATTTCCTGTGGGATGGGGTGAGATGTTAGTTGTTATGTTGGAGAGACGGTTCATGTATGCATGGGGCCCCTGTTTGCTTGCCATGTTATATTTTCATTTGCATGATATAGCTTATAGAGAGGCACAGTTGATGAGTTGTGGTACCATGTTGCTTATGGTATGGGCGTGGGAACATATTGCTATATTTCGTCTGCCTATTACAGCTAAGCTAGAGTAGGGAGCTCCTTATGCCTTCCGATATGTGAGGGCTAATACCTAATCATATACAGGAGATACCGGTTATTACAGACATGCCATTGACACTATGGTGTAGTTCATATGGAGGCCATACATGGATTGTGCGAAGTGGTTGGATGAGCATGGACACCTACCCTTCTGCAGGAAAACACAATACTTGATTGGGAGGATAGTTTCCCATGTTCATATCATTGTGAGGCATTTGTTGGATAGGGTCCTGAGACAGTTTGGAGAGGTTCGGGATGATCCTCGATGATGAGCGGAGTTTGCACGATCTTCTAGGGAGGTTCCTCTATGGGGACCAGAGATTATTGTTGCAACAACCAAGGTAGATATTGACGCATTACAACCTGTTCAGTGGGGATGGAAGAGACAAAGTGACTAATCCAAGTATGACAGATGCATATGATGCTTGGTGGGTGAGTCATAGGCCAGTGCCCTTTACTGATCCAGAGCAGGGTGCACCTGTAGAGAGGCATGGTACAGGACCTTGGGCTAGGTGTGGTAGAGGTAGAGGTCACGGTGGTAGGGGTGGTAGAAGTGATGATGAAGATGGGAGAGGAGGAGGTTGGAGGGGTGGTGGTAGGGGTCGACGAGGTTGCAGAGGTCAAGGCCCACATTTGTCACTTGTCCATTAGGAGGAGGGAGAGGGTGAGGTTGTACCCATGCTAGAGGTTGGCAGAGGAGAGGAGGATGTTGGTGGTGGAGCTGGTGGAGAGGCGCATGTAGCAGAGGAGGATATTGTTGAGGAGCATGCAGAGGAGGAGGCAGTTAGGGAGGAGGAGGAGATAGATGCTCTTGGTATGAGTGTTGGATACCAGGATGATGAGGAGGAGGAGGAGATGGGAGATCAGGAGAGGGAGCTATGTGATAGGATTATGGAGGATTGGGATGATGATGTGTGAGATCGACAACGACAAGAGGATATAGGTCTTGTCGATCAAAAGGTAGTAGAGATCTATGGGATA
This sequence comes from Sequoia sempervirens, assembly GCA_007258455.2. Lineage (NCBI taxonomy): Eukaryota > Viridiplantae > Streptophyta > Pinopsida > Cupressales > Cupressaceae > Sequoia > Sequoia sempervirens. The sequence continues at coordinate 90,227 of VDFB02123514.1, read as the reverse complement.
GAGTAGAGTCTCTGGAGGAGCAGATGAGGGTGTTGATGGCAAAGTGGGACTCACTTATGATGGAGAGGGACAAAGCTCATGTGGACAAAGTTCATACCATAGCTCGGAGATAGGAGACCGAGCAGAGATTCATAGAGTTGAGGACTCTTTGCATAGGACTAGCTGAGGAAATGGCTTGAGGTTTTGTTAGAGTTGGTGACCGAGAGAGATACTATAGGAACCTATATGAGCAGCAGGTGCCTCCTAAGAGACAGGCTCCTAGCTATTCCCAAGCACACAACAATAGGTCACAAAGTGAATCTCATAGCAGGACTCAGAGTATAGAGGGGGTCATAGGACCTCATAGATCAGGACCATATGACAGGCCCCCTTCTACACACCAATCATCAAGATCTTGTCGTCAGTCACCTCCACATTGTCCACATGGGAGTAGTGGGAGTTCTGGATAAAGACATGTTCTGATATTTATTTATAGACATTATATTTTGATCATAGAGCCAGTGGTCTTCATTTTTACAAATACATTATGACATTGTGATGTGACACTTTTTGAGCGATATATATATGATTTTGGCGGTGATTTATATGAGATGTAGTTCTATTTATGATTATGTAGTCTTCTATTTATGCATGTGTTCTATATGATATGCATATGTTATGGATGATAATGTTTACATTATGGTGTTTTATGCGGCTTATGATGTTATGTTGATTCTATATGATGTTGATGAGATGCAATGTGATGTATGTATTTACAATGCTATCTACATGTGATGCTATATGTTTTATGATGGTGGATGTATGTTATGTTATGGATCTTATGTTCATGATTATGAAATGCAATGTGATTTATATATTTACAATTGCTATGTACATGTGATGTTATATGTTATGTAATCTATGACAACAAATGCCTATTATGCCATGGTTTCCTAGATATGATAGATGCCTATATTTTTGTGTTTTCAAATGGAGCACATATCATTACTGAATTTGGCTCCATTTTCCAATGAACGTTCGTCAGTCATTCAAAAAATATTTGTCAGAAAAGCGACGAAATGACGAAAATAATTTTGTTGCTATTTTTTTGTCAAAATTATGATGACGCATTAAACGTCGAAATAACGGCTCAGATTCGTCGGTCGTTGGCATCATAAAATGACTCGGATGTTCATCAAAATATTGACGAAAACTTCATGTATCCACTGACGAATTACAATGAAAATGCAATTGCAATGGCTCTTCTGAAGCGTCGAAACAACACCAGAAGTTTATTGCCATTTCAACGAAATGGGAAGGAGTTACGACGAAGCCTTCGTCGTAGCTAAGCAACTTCGTCAGACCTTTTATGTGATTTTTTGGTAGAGTTCGTCGAAAGTGCGATGAAATGGGCAAGGAGTTACGACGAAGCCTTCGTCGTAGCTAAGCAACTTCGTCGGACCTTTTCTATGATTCGTCGGTGTCCTTCGTCAAAATTGCGACAAAATGAGCAAGGTGTTACGATGAAGCCTTCGTCAAACCTTTTCTGTGATTCATCGGTGGAATTTATCAAAATTGCAACGAATCGGGCAAGGAGTTACGACAAAGCCTTCGTCGCAACTATAGCAACTTCGTTGGACCTTTTCGGTGATTCGTCGGTGGTTTTCTTCTAAATTGCAATGAAACAATGCAATTTTTTTTATAAAAAAATATTCGTTGAAATGTACCATCACAGAGACTCTTGGTGATGACCATCGAAGCCAACCCATCGGTGAGAGATCAATCATTGGCGTAGGATAGAAAACTCAATCCGATAGTCCATGTCTTGTCGATGAATTCCATCGACAAGACAAATCCAATGTCACATCGATCTGACCTCTTCAGGAGTTTTGAACACTGCTGGTTATTTGCAAGACATTCTGAGGGTCTTGTTGATTAAACAAGTGTCTAAGAGAAAGTAAACAAATGGAACCTATTAATTTTCTTATTTTTGGGTTCTTTAAATCATAGAATAGATACCATCTTCTTGTGTATAATGTACTTATATTCAGATTTGAATTTGAGACCAATTGTCATTGCACATTCCATTTTACTTGCACATAGTATCCTATAAGCAATATATTGATAATTCCAAATGATTTATGGTGTTGTACAACTCTACCTATCATCACAGTTCTGCTATTCCCCCCGAGAGAATCCTGCAAAGACAAGTTTACAATACCAAGTCAAATAATATGAAAAAGACTTACTTCCATACAAATTAAATGATTATTCTCACAATGGCAATTGTCTAATTACAACAACAATTCCATGAAAGGTTATCCATGCTTCATAAGAGATGACTGATCATACATACAGACTGCAAGATGCATAGAAAAAGCATTACACTTGAGAACAACCAAGGGCTAACAAGGGAAGGAGTTAAGAAACAACTCTACCTATCATCACAGTTCTGTGTTCCCCCCGAGAATCCTGCAAAGACAAGTTTACAATACCAAGTCAAATAATATGAAAAAGACTTACTTCCATACAAATTAAATGATTATTCTCACAATGGCAATTGTCTAATTACAACAATAATTCCATGAAAGGTTATCCATGCTTCATAAGAGATGACTGATCATACATCGACTCAAGATGCATAGAAAAAGCATTACACTTGAGAACAACCAAGGGCTAACAAGGGAAGGAGTTAAGAAACAACTCTACCTATCATCATAGTTCTGTTGTTCCCCCCGAGAGAATCCTGCAAAGACAAGTTTACAATACCAAGTCAAATAATATGAAAAAGACTTACTTCCATACAAATTAAATGATTATTCTCACAATGGCAATTGTCTAATTATAACAAAAATTCCATGAAAGGTTATCCATTCTTCATAAGAGATGACTGATCATACATGCAAACTGCAAGATGCATAGAAAAAACATTACACTTGAGAACAACCAAGGGCTAACAAGTGAAGGAGTTAATAAACAACTCTACCTATCATCACAGTTTTGTTGTTCCCCCCGAAAGAATCCTACAAAGACAAGTTTACAATACCAAGTCAAATAATATGAAAAAGACTTACTTCCATACAAATTAAATAATTATTCTCACAATGGAAATTGTCTAATTACAACAACAATTCCATGAAAGGTTATCCATGCTTCATAAGAGATGATTGATCATACATACAGATTGCAAGATGCATAGAAAAAGCATTACACTTGAGAACAACCAAGGACTAACAAGGGAAGGAGTTAAGAAACGTCTGGATTGAAGAGAAAATGTGTAGGGAAAATGCTAAACGGTGTCAAGAGAATAGAGGTTGTAGAACATATTCTTGACCTAATCAAGCTCTTAAACAACTTAAACAAAATTAAAATACTAACACATACATGAGACATGTAATGAACTTCCAATATCTGCTATCTTTTTTTTTTGTATTGAAAATAGTTTAAGGTCCATTACATATCATGAAAATTCCTATCTGACATTAGGATTAGTACAACATCAAAGCACTTCCATAACAGGAAATGTACTGTATTAGTACTTTACACAACAAGAAAGAAACCAAAAAGCACCAGTTGTTTTCAAAACTAGCATAGACAATACAAATTGTTGTTAACAGCACCATAGGTTGCTGCAACTCAAATTAGCATAAACAATACATAGTGTTGATTACATTCTCCTCATTGCTAACTTCTTCAATATCAAGGTTCGCCATTGTTTCTCCTTGGGGGTCCAACTGCTAGGGGTCGCGTTGTCTTTCTAGGCTTGCAGCTTCATCAATTTCTCTCTGGAGCTCATCAAATGTTTGCTGGAACAACACGGTCTCTTCCAAACTCAACCTATAGGTGGGTCCACTTCTTAGATCCTCTCTAGTATTGTTAGCAACACCTTTAGTTATTGACTTCAAGAAATTCTCCATTGAGATCTCTAGAAGAGTTGAAACCTGAGAGAAACAGAGTAGAAAGTGAGTCTCTTGCAAGACTCAGTAAGTACCCTCTTGATACCCTTAAATTTATCATCATTTTTCACCTTCCACAAATGCCACATGATCTCATTGGATAAGAAATACCAAAATAGCTTACAATCAAACTTGAGCTTGAAATTACAAAACATAATATCATGCCAATTAATTTTACCATTGCTATTCCAGACCTTTAGCTTATGGTAGAATAAGTACCAAATTTACTGAGCATAAAAATGTTCAAAAAGAATATGTTTGATAGTTTCCGGAGTCCTGCAGATACTGCAAATTTCAACACTTTCATGGTTAGATTTATAGGGATCTATCTTTTTCATTAATGTAGAGGTAGGTAAAGGAGAAATAATTGTAATTGTAACACCATTCATAGTCCAATAAATTATGTTCATACTTTGTGTTCAATGGACCTTAGTTTTATCATTATACTGCTCATCTAATACCATACTTTAATCCAGGGTTCAACTATCTCAGATCGAAAGAAGCACCTTCAATTAACCATTTAAAGTACTATAAAATAAGGTAAGACTTTTACTTGAGAAAGATTGGGTACACTTGTAGGATTAAAGTTCTCGCAATCATCAGGATTTATTGGCACACAGACACAACTTGCAACATATGAGCGAATGGATGACTACAAGTTAGTGAAATGGTCCTTAATATGTGAGTGGTTTGCAAATTGACTGGTAGAAAATAAGGTTACAAACAGATCTAAATGAAAAATTATGAGGACAATCTATTGTAATCATCAAAATAGATGAAAAGTGCAAAGGAAAGAGTCGAGCTACATCTCTAGAGCCTAAAAAAAACACATGCAGGAAACATAAAAAAAAAGAATAAACCAGTTTTTGGATGAATATAAAATGGTGCCTTCAACAAGTGATTCATATGCTTTCACACTTGACACAGGGCATTAAGAAGATTTTAGTCTTCCTCTGTGAAATTAACTACTTATAGAATAAACCCAGAAACCAATATTATATACCTCCATGTCTAGTTGAGGGTAGGTATAAGAGAAAAAATTCTTCAATGCAATGTCGAAAAATATCAATGTGTGTGTAGGTTTGTATTACTCAAAATATCATTTCACTGCCTAAGGAAAAATACCAAAGTGATGTTTTAATTTCAATCTTCACATAGGCTCCCTTATTGCTACACATGCATATACAAGCATTATTCGAGCTCTAAACTATTCAAATATTAAGGATTTAATTAGCTATAAGATGGAAAGTTGTTGTTTAGACATAATCCGTCATCTTTCACATATCTTTATTCACTCCTAGGGCTTCAGATAAATTTGTGTAAATGAGATAGAAATGTGAATCTTTTATGACAGAAAATTCTTAAAAGGAGGGGGGAGACAACAAAGGGTAGGGGGAAAGAGAATGCTTGGATGTATAGCAAAGTATAACATTTTGATCATTATAACAATGAAACGAATCTTAAGTTTGAAGCATTAATATCATTTACAAAATTTATGATCACGAATGAATGTAAGTAGAGAAAATTTTGCATACCTGCAGATGGTACAAAATTTCATGGTTAAGTCGAAGCCTCCCATCAACAACAAGATCCAAATATTCGTGTATCTATCTCAATCGAGCCTCTAAACCCTTCAGAGCTGTCAATTTTTCCACTAACCTGTTATGCACAAAAGTCAAATTTTAGAGTTATGTCACCACTAAAAATAGAAGAAACAGAGCTTTGAAACCAAATCCACACACAACACAATGTGGTATTCATACAAAGCCATACAAACAAACTAAACTTAGAACATTGGAATGGAAACAACTTAAAATTATGATGCAGAGCATGGATTCGTGGTATAAAGAATCATTTTTCTACCACCATGGTGAAAATTTAGCACTTTCTTTCATCTTTGCATATTGGTTTGATGCTTCAAACGATGCATTTCTTATATTGAAAAGTGCATTACCTTATTGAGCTTTCTCTTTGTTTCGAGAATAGTTTAATATTCTCTACTTAACAGGGCCAACCACGTGATGGTGGAAGCTCATTTGGCCCCTCCCCCCCCCTCACATCATTCTCAATTCCCCATACCCAATCATATAACATTAATCATTCATTCATCCATTAATAACATATAACATTCATTCATTCATCCATTAATAACATATAACATTTATTCATTCATCCATTAATAACATATAACATTCATTCATCCATTAATAACATATAATATTCATTCATTAACATATAACATTCATTAATTAACATATTCACATTCATTCATTAACATATACTATTCATTCTTTCAGTTTTTACATATTATCAAAAATATGGTTGTCATGATATGATTACAATCACTTTTTTTGTTTCTTTTTTAAAGCTACAAAAATTTGAAGTGGAGTATCATTTTCTAAATCAATATATTGTCCCCCCTTTAGTTGTTCTTCCCTTTGCTTGTGATATTAATGTACGCCTAGTCATCTGCTCATGATGTGGATGTCACTTTTATTATTATTATTATTGTTACAAGTATTTCATTAATTAAAAGAACATTAGAGTGGTTCTCTTTACCGATGGGTCCACATCATGTTCCTGAACTTTTGTTATAGACTCATGCTCAACATGTTGAACACCCTCTAAATCCTGATCTATAGTTGAAACATGAAAGGTTACATTAATTAATACACCAATTGAAATTAAATATGTTTAAGAGAACATGAGGGTGGTCCTCTTTACCCGATGGGGCCACATCATGTTCCTGATCTTCTCTAGCCTGATCATGCTCAACACGTTGATCACGCTCTACATGCTCTAAAGTTGAAACACGAAAGGTTACATTAATTAATACACCAATTGCAATTAAATATGTTTAAAAGAACTTTATAGTGGTCCTCTTTACCTGATGGGGCCACATCATGTTCCTGATCTTCTCTAGCCTGATCATGCTCTACATGCTTTAAAGTACCGGGATGCACACCATGACCTTCATTTGCAAGTTGTGCTCCACCCTCACCAGGATGCATTCCAATGTCATGTGCAGTATTATCGTTGCTTGAATGTTTAAAAAAAATAGGCATGTAATTACTTTATGGTGGAAATTAATATTGAATAGATTGCACAAGCATTCAATTTTAAATGAACTTTATTGAGTTTATTTACCTGCATGTCGGATGTAGTGGAAGGTTGTGTTTTCCCAGTCAAGACTCTTAGGTGTTCAGCCATGACTCCATAGCCTTGCTGGAAGGAAATCTTCAGGTCATCTTCTGTGGGAACTCTATTGAATTCAGAGCCCTACATTTTTTTATAAGATCATGAATTTTGCTTGTATGGTGTGATAAAACCAAAATTGTTTTCAATTTATTATTTGGATACTATATTTCATTTATTGATATTTACAATTTGTGCGGCTAATTTCATATAACCACCAGAGCCAAGTTTGTGCTGCCCATGTTTTTCTAGTCTTGCCTTTGTTTCCTTTAATGTGTCGGGAAACCTATGAAAAGTTTGAAATACGTTAGATTATGTAAAAATAAAGAGTAATCAGTATATAATTACATTGTTGATAGTATCACATACCTTCCTTGGCCTGGTGGTGTCTTTCCTTTTTTCTTTTAGCCTTCTCTTTTCCATTTGACACTAGGTCCTTCCACTCCCTCTCCGGAATCATGGGGGGATGCTCATAATTTTTGTTCTTCTCTAAATGTGACCTATATTGGTCCCTCACATACTTTACATAGGTACCATCTTTCTTAAGGACCTTGGTTCGGTTGAATATTTTATCACCGAAGAGCACAACTAAATGGTTAATGAGCTCATCTTTTAAATATTGATTTTGGGCATTCCACTGTGTATGTATGGTGGACCCGAAGAGCTCCAATGTAATATCACTTAGATGTTTATAAAAAAACATCATTTCTTACAAAATGATCATGGGATCAATAGTCTAAAAAGAGTGATCAATAAGTAAATTTCAATTGGATTATATATAATAATAATTAAAACATTTTAAAGTACCTGGGACCTTCTCTATCTTTATGGGAATGAAATCCTCGATCACCACAAATATGACCGAAAATGTTCTTGTACTAGTAATACAGGAAGATCCATGAAATGCTGCTAAAATATCACTAGTACTAGTGGCCTCTGCATCCCTAGGTACATGTCTCGATGCATGGTATGTGTTGCCAACATTTCAGATGATAATATAGGCACAAATGATGGGGTCAGATGATGTGATGTATGCGTAGGAAGATCAGAATGGACACTTGTACCAAGCTCTACTCCTCAGGCAACACTTGCAATACCTTGATCATGGCCAAGAGCATCATGAGGATGCAAAAAATCCTATAAAAACAACACATATTTTAGTTCATGACATAAAAGAGTACAAAATATAAAACCATGAATGAACTTATGTTATAATTAAAGACCTCATGACAACTTACTTGCAAGTTTTTTGATCTCTGAGTCAATATTGTAACCCTCTCTCTTATCTCATTTGTTTGAGGCACTATGAATAACAACTTAAGGATTTCTTCATTGCATTTTTTTTGGGTCTTCCTTATCATATCAAGAGGGCTTGTTGAATAAGCAATGTCATCATCACATAATATTGACTGCACCTCCCTATCGATGTTGTCATCTACTATTGGTGCCTTTCCCCGATCAGTCGACTGCAACAAGAATATTAAAAACATTATCAAAATTAACCCAATAAACTTATCAAAACAATATAATAATAAAATATTTTTCTTGTATCTAATTTGTACAATTACAATGAGGTAAACTTGTCGGGTAGAAGCATGTGAAGATAAATCGTGATCTATGTTCTGGGCTGGAGCCTTCTCCGTACAATCAATGTCTCGTTGTGACAAAAATTAAATATAAAAAAAAATTACCGAAATGAAACCAATAGACTTACGAAAAAAAACATAAGAATAAAATGGTATATTGGAGTTATTAATTGTAGGTTGGGTAAAATGGTACATAGTACGTACCACCTCCATAGTAACTATGTTTGTAACTAAGCGATTCAAATTGTAATCGATTAGCAACTCTTCCCCTATAGTTATTGATTTGATCACACATACAAATACACGGTTTCCCTCGCGTGTCTCAAATATGCAATTGGGTTGCTTATTTGTTGACCCAGGTCGTGTACTATTTATAAACCCTGCAATATTCCCTGATGCTTTTGGCCTTCCGTCAATGTACATAGCCACTCTTTTATTTTGCTTCTTATCTTTTAGCTGTATATATTTTTTTGACAATGCATACCTACGCATACTTCGTGTATATCAAACCAGTTGCATCTAATCTTTGTAACTGTAATAGGGTCCGACATACTCCATCAATTCAGTAACTTTTTCGTAACAGACCTTTATGCTCTCCATGCAAAATAGACCCAAACCATGTAATGACGATGGTGTTATGCGATATATCCTCTCGTTGACACAAAAAATAGTGTTTATTGGAGGAAGTTCCTTGGGTATCCATTGTTTCTATCGATGTTTGTACCTCAAGGGCACCTCGATGTTTCCTATGCTCTCATCATCATAAGAACATGACCCCCCTTTAGCAAGAAAAAATTCCATGTGTTTATAGAATTTTCTTCTAATCTTTTGACCTCTAGTTGATCTCCCTCTTTTAGACATACTACATGTCTCGCTTTCCTCTTCTCTTCGAATTTCCCTTACTTGAGGAAGCGGATCTAACAAATACCTATTTGGTGGTACCTACACTCATAAGGATGTTGGATGAAGTTATTTCATGGTGATGTGATCCTAAGGTGACATTATGATTAATCTATCATTTCATCGCTAGAATTTCACAGGTTATAAGGTAATCAACTCTTGATAGATTGAAAGTTATTGTTACTACCGTCCAAATGTGTCTATCACAAATCAAATCTACTTAACTTTTTAACTCCCAAACTTTGTAACAAGTGTTAAATGTGACTATGGTCCACCAGTTACACAACCAAGCCCTCAAATGTATTCTCTAATTGTAATCAAAGGACTTTTTCTCTTCATTCAAGTAAATAAACTTGAAGGGAAACACCACCAAGTGGTTTATTGGACACCTGCATGACTAAAAATAGCAGCAAATTTATATTTAATTTCCATATGTCTAAGTGGTTAACGGGGAGGGAGTGTGTACTAGGCCTGGTTATGTCATCATAAGTTTATACTTTGGCAATAATTTTTTTTAAAGTCATCTTAAATCTTCCTATGTCTAATTGCTAGGAGACTTTTGGTATGTTTTAAGGTAGGATGATTGATGAAAGAGCCAAAAGAGCCTTTCTGCATGGTATCTAGGTACACATAGCAGTGAGCTTCTCTTATACAGTTGGACATTATTTAAAGAACTTAGCTAGGAATTATTCATTTAACTTAAGGTTTTCTCATAATGCCATCATTGAAAAAGTATGATCAAATTCTTCTATTATGAAGAATTGGTCTATGTGCCTCTAATAATCACTATAAATGTTTGTAAGGATAAAATGACTAATTGCATCAGGTAGGAGATAATCAACTTTGAGTTCTTCAAATATTATATTCCTCTATTCATAATTTTTAAGGGTTGTGTGTGTGGAGGAGGTTATCACTACCAAGAAGGGAGGAGACCTTTCCTTGTATTCTTTTATAATTTTCATTGTCATTATTTATTTCACTTACATTTACAAATACACATACATATGCATTTCTTGTTTCATTTTATTTCTCATGTAGTTTTAATAGTTTGATGATTTCATATTATATGTATTTGAAGAATCTAGAATTTCAATTTGAATTATGGATATGTTGTATCTATAAACACTACAAAAGAAACCATATGCTCTTTGCATTTTACACTTGCATTTATAAATACACATTTTATATACATAGATATAGATTTATTTAATGATATGTTGCATTTATTGTTCAGAGCATCCACATTAATTGCATTTTACATTTACATTTAAAATACATATACATACATACACTTTATACATACATACACACACACACATATATATGTGTGTGTGTATATATTCTATCATTTATATTCGGTGTTGAAACAACCCATTAGGTCTACTTTTATGGATAAAATTCATAAAATCAGGATCTCCCATACATGTTTTGTTGAAACCCAGGCTTGAACCTCTCATTCCACATGCTTTTCTTCACAAAACTATTGAGGACATTAGCTATACCTTCTTTATTTCTCATCCTACACCCTATTCATGCATCCTACAATTACAACAGTATCCATGGGGCCTCTTACACAAGCTTCAGTAATCACAAAAAGTGTAAGAGCCCCTATATATCATGTTTTGGCTACAAAACCCTCAAAAACAAGGTAACTCAGATTATGATTTGTTGGTGAGTTGTATGGACAAAATCATTAGCACTAGCTCATTCTTGGAGTCTTTTGAAAGAGAAGAAAATCAGGTGGTAGTTAAGTACAAACCTTATAGTGTCAAGGTGAATGAGGTGATCAATTTTGATTGGTCAACTGATGAAGAGTACTAGAAATGGGTAAATGTATATTTAACTAAGGAAGAGTGAAAAGGAGTAGGCTGCTAACGATTGAAAAATTAGCTGTTGCAGTTACAACAGATTCCAGTTTTATTTTTTGGTGACAATCTAGGTGTGAAATTCTTGAAGTTTTTTGTTGCTGCATCAACCATTCTCAGCGGGCACGATGAATAAGAAGATTCTTTGGGGATATTGTTGTTGTAACAAATTTTTGGAATATCACAAGGCGGTCCAATTGGCTGGTGACATGTGTGCTTTTTGGCCCGATGCTTGTTTTCTCCTTTTTTTTCTATAAGAAGGATTTCAAGGCCAGAAGTACGGGTTAGCAAGTTAGATATTTTTGTTCAAGTCTAGATGAAGTTGCAGAGCAAATTGTAAAGTTTGATGGTTTTAGGGAAAATGCAATTTAGGTTTTGAGTCATTCTGTAGTAGGTTTTGAAGTCATGGGGATTTGATGTTGTATAATAGTACTGGAATTTGAATTGATATGATTAATTCGAACTCATGTCTCTCCATTGTGCAAGCATATCTAAATTTTGAATAAAATGATCAAGGGTTGTTTCGTTCATCTCACTGTTGTGGTGTGTATGATTCTTGTTTTAGGTTTAATTCAAGAATTAATTAAAATGATTGAATGGTATTGTATGTGGATATGTTTGTAGAAAAGGATTTGATAAGTAGTATTAGGTTTAGAATACATATTGATGAGAGATTATGTAGAAAGCAAATTGT
>VDFB02123514.1:0-72442 GCA_007258455.2 Sequoia sempervirens | reverse complement strand
TGAGTGAGAGAAAGACCTAAGAGATGGAGAAGGGGTAGGAGGGAGACTTGAGATAGAGTGAGTGAGTGAGTGAGAGAGAGACCTCAGAGAGGGAGTGGTGCTAGGAGAGAGAGACTTGAGAGAGAGAGATAAAGGAAGGGAGGGTTAAGGGTAGATGGTAGAGGGTTTAGGGGAGAGGGATAGAGGGAGTGAGTGAGTGACCCATTTACATATTATTCTTTTATTCTTCCTCAGTTAAATACTTAGTTACCCATTTACCGTTAGTAGAAATGACCCAATAATTTAATAGAATGGAATACTCATATAATACCTTGCATTATGGAGCTCAATTCTCTAATATATTACTACTTATCAAATCCTTTGTAAATAATTGTAAACTTATGACTCCATTTAAGCATTTAATTGATTTTCTTGAATGAAAGCAAAAACATAGACACACAATTGAACAAATTCTCAAAAGAAGAATGACAACATCATTAACATTTCATTCAAAATTCACTCAAATCCACATAAGGAGAGAAAATATATTAGAATTGTATGTTTATTCATGCTTATAATTCATATCTGCATACAATTTAAGATAATTTTCATATATTCATCCAAAACTCAAAACAGGCTATCTATTCTATTCCTATCTTTCTACCCATATATTAAACTCAAGACCTAGCTAGAGCTTTCATCGGTTCTATCCCTACAAATGAGCCTTGAATTCCCTTTTATATGACAAGGGAGCAACAAGCTTTGGGCTCAAATGTAATTTCACCAAAAAAATTCATTTGAACAAAATCTCCATTGCATTTGACTTTCATTTCAAAACTTCCCACACGTTGAATTTTCAAAACATAGTGCATCTGGGGAAAGCTAAAGTTGTAACTACCATCAGAAAAAGGGAACAAAATTTTTCATCAAAATCCCCTTTGTTGCTATCCACATAAAAAAACTAGGCAACCAAATTTCCACGAAGGCACACAATCGACATCAAAATGTGCCACACATGCAGAACCAACACCACCACCAACAACAACATCATCAATACAAAATTTTACATCACATACAACAACTTCTTATTTACCCACCACCCTGCCCTTACCAACACTCAGACCTCGTTATACACGCTCACTTCTAGTTGTTGCTAGAGTAGGAGAGGAAAACTCAACCTTGTCTTCTTTCTTGTCCTTGCCCAATATGGTTCTAGTCCGTCCGCTTGGGGTTTTAACCACCAATGGCACCACAGATATCACTTCCTCATTAGAGGGCAGACCGTGATTGAAGCAAGCTAAATACTGATAGTAGTCAGAGTTGGTCTCGGTTACACCATCAGAAGTGTTGCTCATAAGGTCAATGGGCGAGTGTTGGCATCCAAAGGAGTCATGCCCATACCTTATTTTCCTACCAAAACTAGTAATAGAGCACACCGACTGCTTGCCTTTGTCATCTACTAGTTGGGAAACAACGTCCTAGAATTGCAACTTTCTACTACATCTAGTGGGCACAAGCCTAGGCTTGTCAACCAAAGTACCTTCCTGAATAGCAGGACCGAGCTTTTGTGAGCTCAAACGAACATACCTCCTTACTGACTTACTCATTTTCTCTTGTCAGACAAGCACTCAAACTTGATTAGACTCAGCCCAGAAAGTTCTCTAACTGCTACAAGAATGACACAATTAGCAGTTAATTCCTCTTGTATTTATTGTACGAGGTAATGGAAACCTTCATCAATGCTTAGTAAAAATTCATGTGAAAACATGGCAATTTGGTGGTGTATGTACTGTCACCGTTTAGCTTGAGCTACATGAGAATTTGTAGATCACCCTTCATGATTGCCAACAAGTACACCTTCAAATAGATTGAGATTGACGTGACTACACAAGAAAGGAATAATTCATTAATACTTCACCAATTGTACAATAAAACGACCACCATGTGCCATTTTCCAACTTTGAATACTGCCCGTTGATCTCCTGAAGAGTTGGCAGATCAAATGGTTTATCTTGAGCTAGCTCGGTTTGACATCCAACAAAGCATCGTTGACCTTCCTCATGACCAATAACATTAATCCATCTTGGAAACCAACTGCCATGTCAACAGGTCCTATGCACTTTGCAAACAAAACGGTTGGAGCTACGCATCACAATCTCGTTGACCTTGTGGCTTTTAACCAACCTTCATCTTCCTCCTATGAGCTAGTGGGGAATGACATAGATTTACATTAGATTTTGATCTTGGTTGTCAATCTAAAACCATGGGTTATAAGCTCAATAGTGGAGATTGGGCCCTACATTCCATACATGACACACATCTAGTTTTTGCTAACCTCGTGCCAAATAACAAGCCGACACCTTAGGTCTGCAAGCTGGTGGGGTACGATCGAGATCTTCTCCCATATCTTCGAATCTGAAAAACCTACACATTGAACAGTTAGTATTTAATGAAAGGCTTTGGCTAAGCCATCAACGACATAACCACTAGGGTTAATGGCTTAGGCTTACGTCACCAGATTAAAATTAAAACCAAACTTTAGGAGAAGACATAATGCGGTGGGAAAATGATGACCAGTTCTTCGGGCTAATGGGGCTGGTGAACTGACATGCCAAATGTCTCAAGAGGTGACTTAAGGGGTTGATGACTAACCAATCAGGTCAACCTCAAATTATAACATTTGCATGCTCTAGGGAATAAAACCCTACTAATTCATGGGGACAAGGGTTTCAAAATGGAGACCTAGGTCAAGTGGTAGAGAGAAAATTCCTCAAAATTTTGGACTTGAGATAGAGTGACTGAGTGAGAGAGAGAGTAACCTGAGAGAGGGAGTGGTGCTAGGAGGAAGAGACTTTATAGAGAGAGAGGGAGGGAGTGGGAGAGAGATAGAGGGGGACAGGGTTAAGTGTAGAGGGTAGAAGGTTTAAGGGTTTAGGGTAAAGGGTTTAGGGTTATGGGTAGAGGGGAGAGAGATAGAGGGATTCATTGAGAGAGAGAGGGAGGGAGTGGGAGAGATAGGAGAGTAGGCCAAGGCAGATGGTAGAAGGTAGAGGGTTAATGGTAGAGGGGAGGAGATAAGAGCTTAAGGAGAGAGCTGAGAGAGGGAGAGGGGGTAGGAGGGTGAGACTTGAGAGAGAGAGGGAAAGAGGGAGAGAGTGGGAGAGAGATATGGGGTAGAGGGTTAAACATATAGGGTAGAGGGTTTAAGGGTTTAGAGCTCTAAGGGTTAAGGGTTTAAGGTTTATAGTTATGCCTAGGGTCTAGGGCTTTAAGGGTAGAAGGAGACATAGAGGGTTCGAGATGAGCAGAGCAAGACCTAAGAGGGAGAGAGGGGCAGGGAGTGGGAGAGACTTGAGAGAGAGAGAGGTAGAGGTAGAGGGTTTAAGGGTTTGAGTTTAAGGGTTAAGGGTTAAGGGTTTAGGGTTGTGGGTGAGGGGAGATAGAGGATTTAGTCAACAAAAACCCCAACCTTTTGTATTCCCAATACCAAAGCATTAGTAACATAAGGCATGACAAGAAACATGATTCAAAGATGCAAATATAATGCGTTGAGGCGTCCATCAATCTTCTTAAGAAGATCCATGATCTGTTTATAAAGGAAGTGACTTCATAGATGCATCAAGTTCAATTATGCATCTTTTAAAGAATGAGGAAGCATTTCAAGTTATTGTCAAGCCCCTTTCACCATAACCCTATTGGATAGTCACACATCACATAGGAAGGTGAGTTGCTAGGTCACCCACATATGTGACAGGTGGCTGTCCAATAAAGATAAAATGAGGAGACTATGTGTATTTATTACACATAACAAAAGAAGAGAAATGGTTGAATCAAGGTCATGATACAAGTACAAGGACAACACCTTTGAAAGAGCTACAAGAGGCAAAGGGGATTGCTATTATTCATTCATGGGTGTACTGGTGAAAGTGAATGCAATAGGTAAAGGTCATTGTCATTGATAAGGACAACCAACAATGCATGCTACAATGGTCTCATGAAGGACAACAACAACAAAAAAATCTAAAGTTGCACAAGGCTCTATTCAAGGCCTTCACAATCAAACATTAGGCAAAAAAGTTTCCAAATAACATTCAATGCATGATGTTTTAAGGAAAGGCATAAAAGGAAAAGACATTCAAGAAATATCAAATCTAGTTGACACAGATAATATGCATATTGAAAACATGTCATTACAAGAGGTTTATGACATCAATGGAACCCTCATATCATGTGATCGAGATACAATTTCTATGCTCATAACCTTTCATGTAGGGGTTTTGGTCATCATGATTGATCCAACATGGATCATGATTGCATACAAGAAAAAAAAAGTTACAAATGACAATTAAGCAGTTATGATTTAGGAGAGGTCTCATTTTGGAAGCCAAGGCCATAGTACAAGTGTATATGAACAACAACTATGAGGTTATGCTACAAGACAACCATGCAGGTTCATGTAGGACATCAAGAATTACAATGGTAAAAGTGCATATGAACAACAATCAACAATTAGCAACAAGTAGTGAAGGAAGCAAAGAACAGTTGTATTTTTACCTTTTCATACCATTGATCATCCATTCCAACAATAGGCTATAATAGTGAAGGAATAGACTTGCACAGGGGTGTTTTAATGAAGATATTCAGCATAAAAACCATCATAAATCATGGTGCTTCAAGGGAATAGAGCATAGTCATGAATAAGAGTAGTACCATTAAAGGCTATAGGTTTGTCTTCATGTTATCTATGAATTTGAAAAAATAAATCTACACTGGGTGACAACATGACTATAGCCATGAAATGGATTGCAATGAGATAAATAATATAAATGGTTGTTGTCACTATCTCATTTTCTCTTTGGATAGTCATTACTAAGTCCTAACAAGTGAATAGGAAAGGGATAGGTGTCAATAATATACCTTCATTTGACAAGTCCTAGACTTTTGGTGATCTGCCTAATCTAATAAGGCATTGCTTAGAAATCATTTCTACATCTTTTTGACAAAATCAAAAGGAGGACCGACGATCCAATTGTAAGAAGAGAGAAATTTCCAAGGGAGGGGTAGTACCATCATCTTAGGTACCACTGCTGCAAGATGATAAATGACAATCCTTGTGTTTGTATGCATGGAGGTCCTAAAGCATACTTTGGGTAAGGTGCATTCATGACATCTTTTGGTGAAAGGTTTCCCAAGCATGAGCAAAGATCTAGTGTTCCATCAGGCTATGTTGGAACAATTATACACTAATCCCTCCCCTAGGGTGTTTCCTCGTATCAAATCCAATCCCTTCTTCCTATCATTTGTTGACAAGGGCAATTAATTAAAATGCTTAAATGGGGTTATAGGCGGATATGTTCTATATAAGGATTTGATAAGTAGTATTGGGTTAGAATACATATTGATGAGATTGCAATGCAATGTTATGAGGGATAGTATATGTTATGTGTTAAATCTATCATAAACCCTTGAATACTTATGAATTTGACTCCCACAATGGATATATGGCACTGATCTAAGTTGTATGATTCAGTATTTGTTCGTCTTTACCTAAAGCTTGCTGAAAATTGCAAATCAATGACCTATTTTATCTTGGGATTGTGTTGTAGTTATCTCATGCTCCAAATAGCTGATAATATCGATGAATAGAAAATTCTATTCAATATTATCCTACTATGTTGAGCTATTAAATGATATTATCTATTATTGTTAATGATGCTTATGATATTGGTGCAAAGATTGTAAACACATCAAGGGATCACCCTCTCGGGTCTTGCAGAGCCCGAAGTGTAGGAGGATTTTTTAAAGTCCTCGTCAATTGGTCCAGGTCCTTTGAGCTGCCGTTGATTGCGATTGAAAATCCCATAGGTAGATTAGAAGAACAACTTGGTTACATTGTAAAACAAAACCAACACTTCCCTCTACCCTTAACCTGAAACCCTAAACCCTAAACCCTTAACCCTTAAAGCTTAAACCCTTAAACCATCTACCCTCTACCCTTAACCCCCCTCCCTCTATCTCTCTTCCACTCCCTCCCTCTCTCTCTCAAGTATTTCCATCCTACCTCTCCCCTCTCTCTTAGGTCTCTTAACCCTTAACCCTCCCTTCCTTTATCTCTCTCTCTGCCCTCCCTCCTAGCACCACTCCCTCTCCTCAGTCTCTCTCACTCACTCACTCTCTCTATATATCTCTATCTCAAGTCTCTCCCTCCTACACCTTCTCTCTCCCTCCTCTTTTAGGTATTTCTCTCTCACTCACTCACTCACTCTCTATCTCTCTCCCTACACCCCCTAACCCTAAACCTCCTTAAACCATTCACCTCTACCCCTTTAACCCTCCCTTTCTCCTCTATCTCTATCCCACTCCCTCCCTCCTCTCTCTCTCTCTCTCTCTGGCATTCTTCACATCCTACTCCCTCCCTCTCTTAGGTATCCCTCTCGATCACCCAATTTCTATCTCTCTCCCTTAACTCCTAAAAATCTAAACCCTAAACTCCTAAACCTTAAACTCCTAAACCCTTAAACCTCTACCCCTCTACCCTTAACCCTCCCTTCCTTTATCTCTCTCTCAAGTCTCTCCTCCTAGCGCCCTCCATCTCTTAGGTCTCTCTCTCTCATTCACCTACTCACTCACTCACCCAATCTCAAGTCTCACCCTCCTACCCCTTCTCTCTCTCTTAGGTCTTTCTGTCACTCACTCACTCCTCTATCTCTCTCCCCTCCACCCTTAACCGTAAACCCTTAAACCATCTACCCTATACCCTTAACCCTCCCTCCCTTACTCTCTCTCCCACTCCCTCCCTCCCTCTCTCTCTCTCAAGTATCTTCAATATCCTACCCTCTCTCCCTCTCTTAGGTCTCTCTCACTCACTCACTCCCTCTATCTCTCTCCCCTTAACCCTAAACCCTAAACTCCTAAACTCCTAAACCCTAAACCCTTAACCCTTAAAACCTCTAATTTCTAATTCTTAACCTCTATGTACTCTCTATCCTCTCCCACTCCCCTCCCTCTCTCTCTCTCACCTAATCCTCTATCTCTCTCCTCTCTACCCATAACCCTAAACCCTAAACTCTTAACCCTTAAACCCCAAAATCTTAAACCCTCTACCCTCTTTCTCTCTCTCAAGACTCTCCCTCCTACCTCCTCTCTCTCTCTCTCTCTCTCTCTCTCTCTCTCTCTCTCTCTCCCCTCTATCCTAACCCTAAACCTTAAACTCGGAACTCTTAAACAAACCTTAAACCTCTCTAGCTCTGCCTCTATCTCTCTCCCAGTACTCCCTCCCTCTCTCTCTCTATGAATCCTAAGTATCTCCACTCTACCCTTATCCCTCTACCCTTAACCCTTAAACCCTTAAATCCTCTACCCTCTATCTCTCTTCCACTCCCTCCCTCTGTCTCTCTCAAGACTCTCCCTCCTACCATCTCTCCCTCTCTCAGGTCTCTCTCTCTCACTCACTCCCTCTATCTCTCTCCCCTCTGATGGAACTTTATATTTTTTCTCCTTATGTTCCATTCCTACCCTACCTGGTGTTACTGGTCTTTCATGGCGTTAGAATTTTCCTTGGGTTGGTGGTTTTAGCTTTATTTTCATATAAAACCCTTGTGTTTATTTTAGGCCTTGGTTGGGATCTATTTCGATGTTACTTTTTGAGGGGCTTTAAAATGACTTATGTCCTATCATTCCATTTAGGCTGAGTCCCTTTGTTTTAATATTTTATTTCCTCTGTAGGGTTTTATTTTCCTAAGTCTTGGTTGGCCTCGTGTTTCATTATTTAAAAACAACTTATGTCATTGTTTACCATCCGGCTAGTGATGTCCCCTTTTCCTTTTAATAAATGTTTTGTTTTGCAGAAAGATGAAGTTCGCACGACCTTTGATCAACTATCATTTAATCTTAGCCGCTCCCTGCCATCCCACGATGACCCCACCACACCGCTTTGGTTGATCGTGATATCACGGGCTGGTGCCACGTGTCCTATTTGGTGAGGCCGAAGGTGATAAGTTTGGTTGACCATCAATGAATTGTCATCAGATCTTAACAGTTGCCCGCCATCGCGCGATCAAAAGTTGCAAGGTTTTTATTGATCGCGATATCACAAGCAGGCGCCACATGTCTCATATGATGAAGTCAAAGGAATGAAGGAAATATTGTGGTAAATTAATCCGGCCTTAATACATTAAAAGGTGGGTTACTAAAGTGTTCTTCAGGTGCACATGTTTTAAATCAGCGGATATGTTATAATCTTGATGAAAAAGCTGCTCGACGGTTACTAATAAGGCTAGCGATTGTGTTGAAGGAACAAGATCATGAATGCTCAAGATCTACATTTTCCCGCCATTGTGTGATCCAAAGTTGCAGGATCTTTACTGATTGCGATATCTTGGGTGACCACCACATGGACTTCCTTGGCAACATATGGTATGGTGCACCCCTTATTGCCACGTTGGCGATTATGTCAGCTTGTTTTGAAGATGGTCATCTGATGATTTGATCTAACTGAAGGATTGACGCCTAAAATTTAAATCTACATGAAATATGGTTGGAGCCATTCGTGCAACTTGTGAGTGAGCTTTAATGGTGGATTAGACATTTGCTAACATGATTTGATCAAGATAAAATCAATTCTCCTGTTTTATTTGTATCACAAAGAATTCAAGTATTTTACAGAGTATTTTTAGAGCCAAAAGTGAAGTTGTGAATCTCTACAGCCAAAATTTGGGACTTCTGCAAACAAAGCCGTGAGTTAATTTTTGTGCTTCCCAGTCATTCTGCAGTTGAATTTGGGAAAATATTTGTTGTGCTTGTCATTGAGCTTGTTGATAAACGTGTTACGGCTATAGTTTAATTATAGTTGTGAGAAATTGTAGTGTTTTGTTCTATAATTTCCTATCTCTAGTTAGTCCTAGCTATTCAAAGTGTGAAATTGTAAAAAGACCCTAGTTTGTCCAAGATAGCACCGCCAAAGCAACATTCTGGCCAAGTTGACTATTTAAGAAGAAACCTGTATGATGATTTTCTGGATCAATTGCCCTAGTCAATGCATGATAGGAAGAAGGGATTGGTTCTAATGCAAGGGAAAATCCTATGGGAAGGGTTAGTATATAATCGCTCTAACATTGCCGATGCTAGGGTTCCTCTCATAGGCTTGGAAATGTTTAGATTATGGTATGGACAAAGGAATTTTCGTCACCCCTTTTCCAATGGTTGGATGTATGATTTGGGAAAGTTGGTGGTCCCAAACATGTTCCCTGACATAGACTTACTTAGGGCAGTGGCTGCAAGATATGACCCTGTCACACGGGTAATCAGGGATAATAATGCAAAGGTTCTATTGAGTGTTAACAGATTTTTGACTTGAGTGAACTGAGTGAAGACTTGGTTCCTATCAATCTTGAGGAAATGAAGTAGGAATATGCAAAGTTGAAGTCTCTTTTTAGAGCTAAGTCGCTTCCACCTCATCTAGCTAGGGCAGGAGGTTCACGATTTCATATCAGCCTCAGTGACCAAGAACCTTTCATATTAAACTATTTTTCAAATCATTTCTTGGCCACTTTCTATTAATTGTGTTAGATTTTGGGTTTCAATCCTGGTGCGGTGATGCCTATTGCATACATGTTCATGGGGGTACAAATAAAACACCCTAACTTCTCTATGACATATGAATTTTCTTCTTTCTTGGTTGAGAGGATACATGAAGGGTTGTCAAAGTTGCAGAAAAATGATACCGACACTCAATTCTTCTGGTATTCTATGCTGATGCATATGTTATTGTTCAAGAATGCTGACTTTTTCTCTGAAAAGATGGAATTAAGGCAATCGGTTGATGGAGAAAGATTGCCAGTACAATTATGGGCTGTAGACTTATCTTGCAATAAGGAAAGCACCAGTTATGTGCAATTTGATAATTGCTTTGCTTCTAGATTGAGGGCTAGACTGATGGTGAATGTACCCAGGATCCCTGAGGAATTGCATGATTTCCTCAGGCCAAAAGGGAGGAAGCCAGAATTGAAAGTTTTCCATAATCGGGGTGACATTATCCCATACCTAGTCAACACTGTTTTGAGAGTATACGGTTTTCAAGGAACCCCTCATATACTGCCATACAATGTGCCACCAAGAGTGGGGTTTGTAAAATTTTTGTGGAAAATAGGTTGTATCCATAAGGAAAACCTCATAGGGAGGGGTAAGGGAACATTTTCCCCTGATTATATAGTGGTGTCTAATTTTTCCTTTTCAAAAGGAGGCTGGGTGCATTTTGAGAAATTCTTTGATGATTACCATTTGAGGTGTGGTCCAAAGCGGCAACATGATCCTGAGGGTTTCTTTTCCCTTTTCAGACAAAGAATAAAGGTTGAAAAATTTGTGCATGAGCTCAACTTTCTAGAGGATTTGATCAGAAATGAATTTGATCTAAATAGGTTGGATTTGAACAAGGATAAATGGATAACTTATGATAAGCTATTAGATATTGTGCAGAAGATGGATCCAAAGTATAATCCATTGTTGGAGTTCAATCCATACCATAAGAAGATTGACTTTCTAATGGAGAACTTCAAGGAAATTATGGGCACATTGAGGACCAAAAAGATAAATTTAGAATTGAGTCTGGGTGTATAGGAACAAGGTGCCAGGCCAATTGAAACAAGGCCAACATACCATCCTATAGAAAGGCGGCCTATTTAAAGGAGGAAAAAGGATGATAGTAGTGATGAAGAGGAAGTGGACAAAAAAGGAAAGAAAATAATGAATTTTCCTTCATGACCAGGTCCAAAATTCAAAGTTCCTAGGGAAATTAAAATCATTGATTTAGAATCATCACCAAAAGACAATCCCTCATCACCACCATCTGAGCCAAGCCCTAAAATAAAAATAATTGATCAACCACAGGAGGATCTGATGGATGAAATTATTGTTACTGATCAAGACATGTAGGTTGGTATACCTTCCCCTCCTAGGCTAGCTGAATTGGTTCTATCTGATTTAGATATGAAAGGAAAAAGTGTACAAGATGCAAGAATGGAAGCATGTAAGGAGTTTCTAGATGACAATACATTTGTAAAAACTCATGTATTCTTGCAATTGGTATGGAGGATGAAATTTGAAGAATATCAAGAGAAATGTAAGAAGAGAAAAGAATTACAGCTTGTCAGGTTAGACCAGGATAATGATGAGGAGGTAAAAGATAAATTAATGGAGGAATTTAAGAACATCACTCTTAAAGAGGGAAGAAGACTGGTGAGTCAGGCTAGTGTGTTGATTTTTCCTGAATGGGAAATTGTAGATGTTGTAGAATTTAATGTTATTTTAAAGTCCAAGCATCCTTTGTAAGACTTTGAAGAAGTCAAGGCAACATTGCAAGATTCTACCTTTAGTGAGGAATATGAAACTTTAGCAATTTGGGAATTGGCCCCTTAAGGAAGAAATCCAAATGTTACATATATTAATCCAAATTTTAGAGGAGGATTAATAATAAAGAGAGCTTCAGAGACCTCAACCACTGAGGCCACTAATTTGATTGTGAATGTGGCCAAATTGGCCCAAAAGACTGCTAAAAGGGAGGAGGTTGAAAAGAAGAGCCTAATGGAGAAGTATAACCTTTTGATTGAGGAATAAAACAAGATGCAATAGAGGAATGTTGAGTTGTAGACTGAGGTGGAAAGGTTTAGGTATAAATAGATTGGGGAGACATCAAGTGCTCCAGGGACCGGTATATTACCTTCCATAGCAGGGTCAGTGCCTCCTACTTCTCCAATTGTTTCCACACCAAGGTATCCCAGTTAGAATGTTTCTCTCACCCCTCCTTTAGAACAAATTGATGAAGAAATAGAGTGCTCTATTGATCCTACAAAGAAGCAGCTCTTGCAAAGAATTGATGAATTGCAGACATCATTGAAGGTAAGTGAGGAGGGATCTCTTTCAAAGCAAAAGGATATTTTTACTACTGTCTTGAGGCATTTAAATGAAAAAGGTTGATAGTAAATTGCTATCTATACATTCTTTATATTCTTTGTTGTTAGATGCAATAAAGAATATTGATAGGGATCAGGAAGTAGTGATACCATTAATTGAAAATTGGATCCCTAGGGCCAGTGATATGGATGTCATGTATAAGGCTTCAACGTTTGATACAAATAATAGGCCCCAATCATTAAAGCCTACTCAAGTGTTGGTTAAATGATTGAAAGGTTTTCAAACCCTACCAGATGATTTGAGTAGGAAGATTAGGGAATTGGTGAAGAATTTTAATGATTGGGGTAACACATTGTTACTAGATATAATTGATGAGTAGAGAAAAATCGGGTCACTCCAGTAGTGGCAGGATCAAGCAAGTGAAGTCATCAATGATCAAATTAAATTAATTTGTGATGACTCAGATTATGACTTGTTGGTGAGCTGTATGGATAAAATCATTAGTACCTATTCATTTTTGGAAGCTTTTGAAAGATATGCAAATCAGGTAGTAGTAAAATACACACCTTATAATTCCAAGGTGAATGAGATGATTAGTTTTGACTAGCCAAATGATGAAGAATACCAAAAATGGGTAACTAAATATTTGACTGAGGAAGAGTAAAAGGAATGGACTACTAACAGGTAGTAAATCAGATGCTACGGTTACAACAGTTTCCAGTTTTGCTTTGATGGCATTCTCGGCGTGGGTTTCTTGTGGTTTTTTGTTGTTGCATCAAATTTTCTCAGTTGACATGATGAACAAGAATATTCTCCAAGGTGATGGTTGTTCTAACAATTTTTGGAATATCACTAGGTGTGCCAACTGGTTGGTGACATGTGTACTTTCTAGCCTGATGCTTGTTTTCTCCTTCATTTTCTATAAGAAGAATTTCAAGGCCAAAAGTATGGGTTAACAAGTTAGATAATTTTTGGTCGAGTCTAGGTGAAGTTGCAGAGAAAATTGTAAAGTCCGATGGTTTTAGAGAGAAATACAATTTAGGTTTTGAGTTATTCTGTAATCAGTTTTGAATTCATGGGGAGTTAATGTTGTATAACAGTACTAGCATTTGAATTGAAATGATAAATTCAAACTCATGTCTCTCCACTGTACATGCATATCCAAATTTTGAATAAGATGACTAAGGTTTGTTTCATTCATCTCACTGTTGTGGTGTGTATAATCCTTATTTTAGCTTTAATTCAAGGAATTAATCAAAATGCTTGAATGGGATTATAGGCAGATATGTTCTGTATAAGGATTTGATAAGTAGTATTGGGTGAGAATGCATACTGATGAAATTGTAATGCAATATTGTTAGGGATCTTATATGTTATGTGTTAAATCTGTCATAAACCTTTAGATGCTTATGAATTTGACTCCTACAATGGATATATGGCACTGATCTAAGTTGTACTTATTTGTGTAGTTCAAAAATTGTTTGTCTTTGCTTAGAGCTTGCTACAAATTGTAAATTAACGACTATATTTTACTATGGACTATGTTGTAGTTATCTCATGCTCCACATAGTTGATATTATCGGTGGACAACCAATTTTATTCGATACTATCCTATTGTGTTGAGCTATTCAATGGGATTGTCTATTATGTGTTAATTTTGTTTATGATATTGGTGCAAAGGTTGTAAACACATTAAGTGATCACCCTCCTGGGTCTTGCAGAGCTCAAAGTGTAGGAGGATTTTTAAAGTCCTCGTCAGTTGGTCCAGGTCCTTTGAGCTTCCCTTTATTGGAATTGGAAATCCCATAGTTAGATTAGAAGACCAACCTAGTTATAGTGGAAAAAAAAAAACAACACCCTCTACCTTTAACCCTAAACCCTCAACCATTAACCCTTAAACCCTCTACCCTCTATCTCTCTCCCACTCCCTCGCTCCCTCCCTCTCTCTCTCAAGTCTCACCCCTCCTACCCTCTCCCTCTCTCAAGTCTCTCTCTCTTATCTCTCTCTCCCTCTACCCTTAACCCTCTATCCTCTATCTCTCTCTCCACTAAATCCCTCTATCTCTCTCCCCTCTACGTTGGTTGTTTTACTATAACCAGGTTGGTCTTCTAATTTACTATGGAATTTCCAATTCCAATCAAGGGTAGCTCAAGGACATGGACCAACTTGACGAGGATTTTAAAGACCTACACTTTGGGCTCTGCAAGACCCAGAGGGTGATCCCTTAATGCCACAACCTCCGCACCATTATCGTAAACAACATTAACAACAACAAATAATCTCATTTAATAGCTCAACATAATAGCATAATATTGAATAGAATTGGCTGTTCATCAGTAATATCAACTATTTGGAGCATGAGATAACTACAACACATTCCACAGTGTAAAATAGTCATTGATTTGCAATTTTTAGCAAGCACTAGGTAAAGAAAAATAAAATACTAAACCATACAAATTAGTACAACTTACATCGCCATATATCCATTGAGGGAGTCAAATTCATAAACATCTAAGGGTTTATGACAGATTTAACACATAACATATAAGATCCTTGAGAACATTGCTTTACAATTTCATCAACATGTATTCTAACCCAATACTACTTATCAAATCCTTATACAGAACATATCCACCAACTATCCCCATTTAAGATGTTTTGAATGCTTTGTGATACTAAAAGCATAATAATAGTTGCTTTATTTTGATAAAACCATGGCAGTAGATGTCATGGCCACCATTAAAGCTTACTCATGCGCTGCACGAACAGCTCTAATTGCATTTGATGCAGATTCAAATATTAGCCATCGATCCTTCACCTTGGTGAGATCATCGGATGACTACCTTCAAAGCAAACTTACATTGTCTCCATCGTGGCAATAAGGGGCCCACCATACTACTCATTACCAAGGAGATCCACGTGGCGCCCACCCGTGATATCACAATCAATAAAGACCTCACAAATTTTGATCATGCGATGGCGGGCAACCATGGATCTCAACCATCAGCAATCCTATTCATTCAACACAGTTGCCAACCTTGTTATTAACATCGAGCACCTTTCTATCGAGATTATAACATCTCTGTTGATTTAAAACACATGCATCTTATAACTGCTTTAGTAACCTGCGACATAATGTATTAAAGACGCATCAAAGTATTTATCATTCCTTCAGCTTCACCAGATGAGATACGTGGTGCTCGCCCATGATATCGCGATCAACAAAAAAAATTTGGTGGGGTCATCACAGGATGGAGGGGAACGACTGAGATCACACAACGATTGATCTATGACCATGAGAACTTGTCCCTCTACAAAATAAAAACATTTATTAGGGGAGAGGGCCCAGTAGTCATGCGGGGTCCAATAGTCGTGCACTCAATCGTGATGATAATAGGTCTAGTCTTACCACATGTTTATACTATATATTGTAAATAAACAGTCCAAATATAAATAAAGAAAAAACCAAGTGTTGATAAAAAATGGACCCATACTTGAACACATGAGAACCTCTAAATGTTATATGAAAAAAGCATAAATACATTCATGAAGAAGTGAAATAAGTTTTTTTTTGTTTCAAATAAAATATCACAACTCTCCACTATAAGTATATCATTTAAAAAATAAAATGCTCATTTAATAAAATAAGACACTCATTTAAACAAGTATTGTTATCATAGTGAAAAAATATTGTTCTTATGTGTACAACAATTGGGGTAGCAATGTACAAGGATTGGATAATTTTATATTAATAGTTTGTCCTATCACAAATATAAAAGGTGAGCACAATAAATAACATGTATTTTCCCATTAAATGTGAAGGATTTTCAAAAAGTTTTAGTGTTCAACTATTGGTCCATTTTTGTTCAATATAAGTTGTATTTTAAATAATTATGTGTTGTTTTTATAACAACAAATAGATTTTTTGTGTTAAACTATTAGTCCATATGTGTTGAATATAAAAGGTAGAGATATCAAAGATTTATGGTTATCAATAAGTATTTGGTCCACTTAGGTTGTATATTAATTTTAATTTAAATAAAAATATCATATTCTACAAGCAACAAATGATATTTTTTTGGTTCAACTATTGGGGGTTCCATGATTAAGTTTTGGTCGAACCTTTAAAAATTCAAATTTTAGACACTTCTCAAAAGATCTGCCGATGTGGCGAGTTGCATGATGAGTCGTGCCTCCAAACCTTAGTTATAGATAAACAAGAGACTAGTCTACATTTAAAAAAAAAATGAAGGTTCTACGATATTCCAGTCAATTGCTACATGCTGAGAAAGTTAGCCTGCATGACTATTGGGCCCTCTCCCTTAAAGGAATAAGGGGACATCACTAGGCTGATGAAAAATAATGACATAATTTTTTTTAACGAGGGAACATGGGACCAACAAAAGACTTAGGAAAAATAAATTCAGGCAAAGTAAATAAAATGGTAAAACAAAAGGGGGCCCATTCTAGACGAAGCGATGGGGCTTAAGTCATTTTAAAACCTTCGCAAAAAGTAACAACCAAATAGATCCCATCCAAGGTGTAAGATGAACACTAGGGTTTTACATGAAGATGAAGGTAAAACCCCATCCTTAGGCTTTTCCCAAATACCATAGATGACCAGAGAAACAAGGTAGGATAAAATAGAACACAGAGAACACAACTTTGAAGTTCCCTCACTACCCATAACCATAAACCCTAAACAATTAACCCTTAACCCTTAAACCCCAAACCCTTAAACCCTCTACCCTCTCTCTCTCTCAAGTATCTCCCTCCTACCCCCTCTCCCTCTCTTAGGTGTCTCTCTCTCACACACACTCCCTCTATCTCTCTCCCCTCTACCCTAAACCCTAGACCCTAAACTCCTTAACCCTAAACGCTTAAACCCTTAAACCCTACCCTCTACGCTTAAACTCTCTACCCCTTTATCTCTCTCCCACTCCCTCCCTCTTTCCCTCTCTCTCTCAAGTATCACCCTCCTACCCCCTCCCCCTCTCTCAAGTATTTCTCTTTCTCTCACTCACTCACTCTTATCTCCCTCCTCTCTAACCTTAACCCTCTAACTTCTACCCTCTACCCTTAGCCCTCTACTCTCTATCTCTCTCCCACTCCCTCTCTCTCTCTCACTGAATCCCTCTATCTCTCTCCCCTCTACCCATAACCATTAACCCTTAAATCCCAAACCCTTAAACCCTCTACCCCTACACTCCTCTCTCTCAAGTCTCTCCCTCCTAATTCTCTCACTCTCTCAGGTCTCTCTCTCTCACTCTCTATCTCTCTCCTCTCTACCCTTTACCCTAAACCTTAAACCCTTAACCCTTAAACTCTAAACCCTTAAACCCTTAAACCCTCAACCCTCTACCCTCTCTCTCTCTCTCATCTCTTCCTCCTACCCCCTCTCCCTCTCTTAGGTCTCTATCTATCTCTCACTCACTCCCTCTATGTGTCTCCGCTCTACTCTTAAACCCTAAACCCTTAACCCTTAACTGTTTCTCCCTCTATCTATCTCTCGCTCCCTCCCTCTCTCTCTCTCTCTAAAGTATCTCTATCCTAGCACCACTCCCTCTCTCAGGTCTCTCTCTCCCCCCTTCCTCCCCTCTTCCCCTCTCCCTTCCCCCTCCTCTCTCTCTCTCTCTCGTAAGTCTCTCCACTATACCCTTAGCCCTCTACCCTTAACCCTTAAATCTTTAAATCCTCACCTCTATCTCTCTCCCACTCCTCCCTCCCTCTCTCTCAGGACTCTCCTCCCCCCTTTCCCTCTCTTGGTCTCTCTCTCACCACCCTCTATCTCTCTCCCCTATGTTTAACCCTAAACCCTTAACCCCAAATCCTAAACTCTTAAACCCTACCTCTATCTCTCTCTCCCGCCCCTCTCCCTCTCTCTCTCAAGACTCCTCCCTCCTCCCTCTCTCCCTCTCTGGTATCTCTCTTAATCACTCCCTCTACCTCTCCCCCTACCTTTAACCCTAAACCCTAAAACCATTAACCCTTAAACCCCTACCTCTACGCTTAACCCTCTACCCTCTATCTCTCTCCCTCTCCCTCCCTCCCTCCCTCTCTCTGTCTCAAGTCTCACTTTTATGCCCCCTCTCGCTCTCTCAAGTCTCTCTCTCTCTCTCTTATCTCCCTCCCCTCTACCCTTAACCCTCTATACTCTAATTTACCTATGGAATTGCCAATTCCAATAAAGGGCAGCTTGATGGACCTAGACCAACTGGTGAGGATTTTAAAGACCTCCTACACTTTGGGCTCTACAAGACCTGGGAGGGTGATCCCTTAATGCATTTACAACCTTTGCACCATTATCATAAACAAAATTAACAACAACAGATAATCTCATTTAATAGCTCAACATAATAGCATAATATTGAATAGAATTGGCTATTCATCAGTAATATCAACTATTTGGAGCCTAAAATAACTACAACATATTCCACAGTGTAAAATAGTCATTGATTTGTAATTTGTAGTAGGTGCTAGGTAAAGAAAAACAAAATAATGAACCATACAAATTAGTGCAACTTACATCAATGCCATATATCCATTGAGGGAGTCAAATTCATAAACATCTAAGGGTTTATGACAGATTTAAAATATAACATATAAGATCCTTGAGAACATTGCTTTACAATTTCATCAACATGTATTCTAACCCAATACTACTTATCAAATCCTTATATAGAACATATCCACCTACAATCCCATTCAAGCATTTTAATTAATTCCTTGAATTAAAGCCAAAACAGAAATCATACACACCACACGAGTGAGATGAACAAGACAACCCTTGATTATCTTATTCAAAATTTAGATATGCATGTACAATGGAGAGACATGAGTTTGAATTAATCATTTCAATTCAAATTCCAGTACTGTCATAAAACATCAAATCCCCATGAATTCAAAACCTACTACAAAATGATTCAAAACCTAAATTGCATTTTCCTTAAAACCATGGTACTTTACAATTTGCTCTGCAACTCTACCTAGACTCGACCAAAAAATATCTAACTTGCTAACCCCTACTTCTGGCCTTGAAATCCTTCTTATAGAAAATGAAGGAGCAAACAAGCATCAGGCCAGAAAGTACCTCTCATTTCATATGCTTTTCTTCACAAAACTCTTGAGGACAACAACTATACCTTCTGCATTTCTCATCCTACACCCTATTCATGCATCCTACAATTAAAATAGTATCCATGGGGCCTCTTACACAAGCTACAATAATCATAAAAAAGTGTAAGAGCCCCTTTATATTATGTTTGGACTACAAAATCCTCAAAAATAGGGTAATCGAGCTGGGTGCATGTGACCGTACAGTGCTGCATAACAGGAAAAATATAGAAATTTTAAAGAAAAACACAGATTTTTGAATGTCAAGAGCTTGTATTTTAAATCCTCAACCATCAACAACCATTAAAATGATCACTTTATGCCTTTTAAAGGCCTTTACATGTCGACCACTGAACAACCACCTCTACAACTGACTTTTTAATCTTTTATGATCACATGAAACATAAAACACACTAATTTCAAGGTTGTTAACATCACTATTGAAATGTTTTAATTTTTTGACCTTTCAAACATTAAAAAGTACATGATTAAATTAATTATGTAATGGCATAAAAATTAAAAACATCATGAATTAATTATGTAACCACATAAGTCAAATATAATTCTATCAAGAAATTAATATCAAACAGATAATATAATCGCATAACTCATACAGTTAAATATCATTGATTTTCTTCTTCATCCAACTCTTTGTCTATATCATTCGATCCAGATTCAAAATTGTAAGGATTGGTCATATCATCATCATCATCGATATCAGTTTCGATAATGTCATCATCCACATGGATATAATCTTCATGAACATTAACTCCTACATCATCATGATCTAGTTCCTCCTCTTCGACATCTTCGTTAGGGACATCATCAACTAATTGTTGATCCTAATTATCCTCTACATCATCTTTTAGTTCTTCAGTATCTTCTTCCACCACATTATACTTTACCGACCTTCCTCTTGGATCATGTCTAACAACAAATGACCAACCTGGTTTACCTGGAACCTCTGATTAAAATACCTGCTCACATTGGCTTGGAAAAACATAGGGCTGATTTCCAACTCGCTCGATCAACCTTGTATTAACCATGGTAAATCCATTATCATGTTCAATAAAAGTTCTCTTAGGATCATTTTCATTCAATCGTAGCCTATACCATAGGATGACAAAAAAAATTAATCTCAAGGACTTAAAGTCACACTCAAGTATATCATCCAACATCCCATAGTATCGATTTTATGAGAATTCTGGATGTATTTCGCTTCTAGATGAAACATTAGTCACCTGAAAGACTGTAGTTATACTAGAATCACAAGTTTTCTTCATGTTAACCAACATTTTGATTCAAAATTTATGACCATTGCACCACATAGCCTTGTGGTCTTTCACCTACAATATGTCAAACATGTAAAAATCATTGCAATATCATCAGTTGATAAACATATTTATTCTTGGCCGAATGTATGCAAAGAAAACAATCTCAACATATATATATATACATCAATATAATTGAAAATAATTAAATAATATGGGTGATTAATATATTTATACGTACCTATTTATCTCTTAAACTATATTCTAAATCAATTTCCCTGTGTAACATTGGAATCTCCATTACGATGAGCTTCTTTAACCAATGAAGCCACACCTTTCCATGTTAATGCGGGACCAGATTGTTGACATCGTTCAATCCATAATGTCATCCAATTAAGATTGTTTGCAATGTACAAATGTAGTGCATCCCACTCTCGACCAACTGTATCAAAAAAAATTAAAATTCACAAACGATGTATAATTAGTTAAATACCACAGTATACAACCTTAATTTATAAT
Source organism: Sequoia sempervirens (assembly GCA_007258455.2). Classification (NCBI taxonomy): domain Eukaryota; kingdom Viridiplantae; phylum Streptophyta; class Pinopsida; order Cupressales; family Cupressaceae; genus Sequoia; species Sequoia sempervirens. Next base: position 51,652 of record VDFB02123514.1, on the reverse strand, counting down.
TGATGTATATTGAAGATTAAAAATTAAATAAGTATAATATACATAAAAACCATATGTAAAATGTATTCCAATTAATATCCATGACCATCTTATAATTACCTCTCACTTTGCTATATCTACATTTCCCCATCAGGTACTCCCCTTCGAATTTTTTAATGGAGTTGGGATCCCAAATGCAATCTACATGGATCTTTGCTGCAAACTTAGGAAGATATTCACTAATGTACACCATGGTCTGGTATACCATATATCCCTCCACCATAGAACCCTCAAGATGTGCTCTTTGTCTAACCAAAGCCTTCAAAAATTTCAAGTGCCTCTCAACCATCCACATTGACCTTGTGTGTACAGGTCCACACAATTCAATCTCCTCAACTTGGTGTATGAGGTAGTGTTCTTGTGCATTGAAAAATGTTGAAGGTAGACACTTTTGCATTTCACACATTAGACGAGGAATTTTTCTCTTCAATAATTTATATCTTCTTTATGGATTTCTTTAGATGACAACTATCTACAAGTGATTCAAGGCACAAATATATTAACGAGATTTAACAAAAATATATAGTATATTACATAACAAGTAAAATAAATGGAAATTATAAGATGTATACATTGAATTGAACAAATATCACTACTTACCTCATGTATTTTCCAAGATCATATATAACTTGCTTGACATTGTCGTCAAAGTTATCTGGGAGAGATAGAGGTAGAACGACTGCAACAATTATAAAATGATATTTTCATTTTTTTCCAAAAGTAGTAAACACAATACACTGAAAAGTACATGCATTATACAAGTGTATATAATATACCAGAATAATTACCTTAATGAAGGTATGCCAATCATGCATTTTCATCCCTGACCCAAATTCACCTTTCTTTGTTATTATATTGTTTATTTTCACAACATACGTGGAATAATGGGAATATAACAAAGATCCTTGTGAGGGACCTTTTTTTTTAGTTGATCTATTTGATATCTACTAATATGACATTCTGGGCATTCTTTTGCAAATTCATGTTGTTTATGATATATAATATGATCATTGGGACATGCATCTATTGTTTGATACTCCATTCTGATATCTTTCATAATGCCAGATAAATCTTGGTATGAGCGAGGTAAAATATTTGATGGTGGTAACAAAAATTCGCCAATCAATCTACAACAAAAAATAATTTGTTAATATAAAGAATATTAATGGTACATATTTCATCCTTTATTTACTAGTGATGAACTAACAACAATTAAAATAGATGAAAAAAGATAACATATATGACATACCTTAACATCTGTGAGATTGTTATGTTTGATAAACCATTCATAACATTCAAGTTCAACAACAACAATACAACAGAGAGAAGAGTTGTTTGGGAGCCTTCATAAAGTAGCTCGTATGCCTTCTCAAGTACAGGTAAATCATGAACATCATGAAAGTCATCTTGATCATCATGATCAACACTATCACTAAATTTGTCATGAATCAATGTATTTGTACCATCATTTTCAACTGTGTTTTCTGGTGCATGATCATCTTCTTCCATAGGATCATTAACTTCAATTTCAATATTCACAACTCCATGTTCGTCCGCTTGCAAAACCACATTCTCCGAGCCATGATAATCCATATCATCCGCCCTAAGGTGCCCCACCTTTATAATAATGATAGACACAAATAAACCATGATCATGATCAAGTGATTATATATATATATATAATTTTAAAACAATATAAAAATTTACAAATTCAATCAATATAAACACATATAATGAACAACTTACCAATGGACTATAATCATGCCCCCCTTCAACGTGACCATGTTGCCTACAATGTTTCTCAGCTATTGTGATTAAAAGTCATCTCGTCTTTAATCCCTTGCAATTATTGCAAGGACAATAACATTTCCCATCACCCTTTCTTTTCAATCTAGCCCACAATTTATCAAGTGTCTCTTCATTTTGTTCTGGACTAATATTATTTGACATGATTTTTCTTTACCAAGCTTGACTATTTAGATCTTCAAAAAATATCAAACTCACACTCCAATACTTTTTTTTCATAGACAGGTAACAAAATCTAATAATTTTGATATTTTACACCAAAACAATTTGGCATGCAACAACCCCTGCAAAGGAGAAGATAGTCTAAAGTTAATGGCCCCAAAAAACACTTTAAAATGCTAATTCCAAAACTTATTAAATTTTGATTTTACTATGATTTCCAACCGTTAAGACTCCTAAAATCATAATATTGAACTTGATCACAAAATTCCTTCAACAATGGAGGTAGCAAGCTAGTATGAGCAAGTGACCCATTCCTAAGGAGCAACAAGTCGGAATCATCATTGCTAATGTCAATATAGGTTTATCTCTTTAGTTAAAGATGCAATGTGTCACTTCTTATGATGAGCTTATCCCTAGGGCCCTCAACATTGAGAGAGCCCTAATCGCACAAGGAAGCACACACTAGTAGAATTTAGCAAATAAATGACCACGTGACTAAAAATTTTAGTCACAACAACTAAAAATGACTAAATTTTGCTCATTTTTTGCAACTCAGCTATAAATGAGTAATAAATTACTAGTTTGGTCATTCATTAAAAATTATTTAGTCACAAATAAAAATGACTAAATAGTTAGTCATTTAATTATTCACAATCCATTTGAATAAATCATTTAAGGAATCAAGAATATAGCCTGCCAAAATACTCTAAAACTTTAATAAACATACCCTAAAACATTTGTCAAAATCTTATTTTCATGCATAGCCAACCAAAATGGAGTTTTCATTTTAATAAACATACTCTAAAACCTTCGTCAAAACATTATTTTCAAGCATAGACTGCCAAAATCGAGAAGCATTTCCATAAAGAATGACAAAGAACGGTGAGGAGATGTGCGTGAAAGGAGGAATAGGATTCATTGTTGCTTATCTCATTCCTTCTTTGCTCAACAAATCTTACATTGTTCTCGCTACTATTTGTAATCTAGGTATTTACTTGACATATATTTGCATAATCTCAAATTCCTTCAAAGGATTTTGAAGTATCAATGTATCCTATATAGGGTTTAGAATGGTTTCTTTTAATTAAAAATAAATAAATGATGTATTTCCCTATAATTAGATAATGTAGAGATCTCCTAAATCTACCCCAACACAATATCCTCTTTGGCAGTGTATTCATTACTCTAGCTACTAGGGTTTTGCATAATATCTTCATGACCATGGCTTTCAAAGAGATATCGGTCTTTTCTTTAATCCTTTTCGTGGTAACCCTTGAGTTCCATAATCCACCTTCAATCTCTTCTAGGAACGGTGTCTTCAGCTAGACTACATAGTATGCATATAAAGCAAGTCCTTCATACCTGCCATTGTTCCAAACCACCACTCACTGCCTTGCTTAAAATGTTGCCTCCATAAGCACAATAGCATGTTTAAAATCATGGTTTCCAGTGATTGACCATTAAGGTCACCACTTTCATGAAGATACAATTGAGATTTTTGTTTTCAAACTCAAGGCATTATGCAAGATAACATTGTGAATTGTTTGTTGTGTACGATTTGATTTTCTTGCACATTTACCACTTTGCTAACTTCCTTTAAGACTGGGTATTGCACCCTCAGCTGCAATCTCAAACAACTCACTCATTATCACTTGAAGATTCCTTTCATGAGCATCCTTCTATAAAATCAAACTATTCCCTATAGTCTGCCTACTTCCTACAGGGGACTCATTGTTTCATGGTATTGTAGATCTTAAGATCCTTCAACCTTATTGACACTACTTTGCAGTCCACAAGGTATTATTCACTATTCTCCCATCTTTGATGAGTCTCAAAAAACTGCTCAAACATGCAATCCACTACCTCAATTATACATTAATGGCTAAGAAGAAACATTGAACCTATGATTACCATTGTTACTTAATTTGGACAATCATTTCGTGATTGCATTTGCCTTGTCTAACAGTACCAAAAGCATTTGAGAAACCCTTAAGGTTAGAAAGGGGGTAAGGAAACTCACTATTAAAATCTCCACTTTACTATGAAAGGTTTGAGATTTATTATCTTGTCACTGCTCAACCTCTTTTTGACTACCACATCTCAAGTGAATGTCATTCTTCTTACCATAGATTGCATTTACAAATGTCACTAAGCTACATAGTGTGCTTGTTATTGGCTACAATCTTTAGATTGCAATATTTTGTTATTAGCTACAATGTCTCAATCTTTCTGGTATTGCAACCTCACTAATCCGCTAGAGTTATTGTTTATGTTTCTATGGAGGCCTAGGGTTTGTACCCTAATCATTCTCTTACCAATGCTTCTGTTGGTATTAAAAAACAACCTTAAATCTTGGGTCAGAAAATTAGTTGTCTTGACAAAGTTGTGGTATGATCTTGGATTGTATCCTAGAGTGTGTGGGAAGCTTGTGTTTGATCATTAAGGTATGTAAACCTTGATCAGGGAAATGTATCCTATATAGCATGGGTCTTGCTTTAATACATTCCATAATGGTTATTAGCATATCACATTATTATAGTTTGCAGTAACCCAAGATTGCATTCAAGTATGTAACAAACTTGGTTTGTAGTTTAAGCTATACACTTTTAAGTAACATTCATAAGGTTTAGAAAATCTTGATCACTCTCTAAAATAGCCCATTAAACATGGGTTGTGCTTGAATGCACTACATAATTGATATAACACAACCACTCTACATCAACCACGTTATAGGCTCTTTATTTTAGAAAGAGGTAATCACTCTTGGATCATGCTATAATTACATCGTAACCTATTAAACTTGAGACAACCTGAATGCACCCAATGATGATTGACACCTACATTATACAACCTGAATTAACTACATTATATGAGTGCCTCCATTTATATCACAACATAGCCACATTAAACTTGGGTCACACATGAATGCATCTTGTATTTGTTATAGCACAACTGTGCCACATGACCAATAGAGTTATGGATCACATAATTACAGTCACAAGAATCTGTTCCTTGGTTGTGATCTTATGGTGATTCCACAAAACAAAATCTGGACATGAAATTCTAAAAACCCTAAACCTCTAAAAATGAAATCTGATGAGATGTTGCTTTAAAATATGATTTTCAAACCTGGAACTACAAATTTGACTTCACATCTGAATTCTGTAAAAAGACAATGACTACCCTCAACTTGGAGATATCTTCTTGAATTTTTTGTGATTTTTCCCAAGAAAATCGTCCTTAGTTCTCCACAAACTGTCTCAAGTAGAGAAAAAGCTGTCACAATAAATCATCGAACTCACTTTTCTTTATTTCGGCCACAATTTGATTGTCTTATTTTTCATGTTTGTCAAAATTTTGACAAAACTTATAGTCAAAATTTCAACGAACGTCGAGGATAAACTTAAAAAAATTGAAAATTACACATCAAAATTTGCAAGCACCTGACAATACATCAAATTATACATATTTCATCAGATTTTGTAGTCAAATGAGTTAGTGTATGTATGCTATTTAGGAAGGACTCATCCTGTATAAGACATAGGTTGATTGTTTTGATGATGTTTTTTTTTAGGAAGGACACATCCTGTAGCAAACATAAGTTGATTGTTTTATTCATTGCTTTGAAAAATTGTTTGATTTGACTTAATGAAATTGTTGACTTGTTCTTCTTGTTGATGCATGAATTGATGTGATGTGTTGACAATTGATTGTGTGTGATGACGAACCCTAAAGGACTGACCTAGTGCAGCCTCGGGGGCTCATTGATTGATGGCCTTGCCTATGTTATACACGCAAAGACCTCATAGTTTGACTAGACTTTGACTGACAAGACTAATTGAAAAGGCTTGATTTGTATGAAGATATTTGACATGTGTGGTAGTGTATGTGAAAAACCCTAATGGACTGACCTAGTGCAGCCTTAGGGGCTCATCGATTAATGGCCTTGCCTACGTTATACACGCAAAGACCTTGTAGTTTGACACGACCAATGACCTTATCTTATAGATGAATGGATTGAGTCATGATTTTATACAAACAAACCTAAAAGGACTGACCTAATGCCTCGGGGGCACATTAGTAGATGGCCTTGCCTACATCATATCATAGATGCAATGTAGTTCAACAATGACACTGGCTAACTAGTGCAACTAACTCTGACTCTATTTTTTTGATTTTTGACATGTTTTGATCTTTTTTTTGTCTTTTTGAAGTTTTCTGATGTTTTTTAAAAAAAATTCAGGACATTTTGTAATGTTTTTGGATTTTTTGATGGTTTTATGTCTTCAGAACAACCAATGTAGGAACCAATATGACGTAAGTCAAGTGCTTGCCCCCAGTCGGGTATAAGACCAATTGATTATGAATAGGATGGGATGGGGGATACAAAGTGTGCTCAATGTTAATTGTTCCAAGTTGTGGAAAGACAACCATTTATTATGAATAGTATGTACAAGCAATGGATGAGAAAGATATGTGATATGTATAGGGATATAGCTAAGAAAGATAGGTGGTATGTACAGGGGAAGTCAGATTGGAATGATGGTAGAAAAAGGAGAAGAGTCGGCTACACATGGCGCCTGTTTGCCAGGTTTTCACCATGGTACTTATCCAAAGTGCCACCGAAGTGGTTTTCACTATTGGATGACCTATTTCTCTTTACTATTTTTTTTTAATTTTTCAATTTTTTTTATGTTACCAAGATGCCTGTTTGCCAGGTTTTCACCTAGGTAATGATTTTTTTATTTTTCTATTTTTTTGTATTTTTGATGATTAAGGAAAGACTCTCAAAAGCTATGAGTAGAACTTCTTCAGATGAAGATTTTTGATTGGTACTGATAATGGTTCCCCTTCATGAGTAGAGAGTTGATATGCTCCTGATCCAAAGCCTTTTGTAACAATGTAGGGTCCTAACCAGTTTGGTTCAAACTTTCTTGGTTTTTCTCTCTCTACTTGATTCTTTGGATTCTCCATTAAAATTGGGTCACCAATGTCAAAATTTCTATTCAAGACTTTCCTATTGTAGCTATGACGAAGACGATTTTGATATGCTTGGAGATGATCTAATGCCTTATGTCTTCGTTCATCTAGGAATTCTAGCTCATGTAGTCTTGAAACATGATACTCTTCATCATCAATATGTTCTTTCAAAGATACCCTTAGGGAAGGAATCTCGACCTCAATAGGCAAGATGGCCTCATAACCAAATACTAAGGAATATGGAGTGGCACCAATGGGAGTACAGATGCTTGTGTGGTAATCCCATAAGGCTAGGTTAAGCTATTAATGCCAATCATGACCAGTATCATTGGTAGTCTTTTTGAGGATTCTGATGATTGTTTTATTAAATGCCTCAACTTGGTCGTTACCTTGTGGGTAATATGGGGTAGAAAAGTGGTGTTGGATATGGAATTCTTCATAGAGATGACATACTTCTTTGTTCTTGAATGGATGACCATTATCTGTGATTATGGATTGAGGAAAACCATACCGAGAGATGATATAGTTAAGGATAAACCTAGAAATATGTGTGTCAGTGATGTAGGTCATGGGAATAGCTTCAATCCACTTGGTAAAGTACTCAGTCACAGTAACAATGAACTTATGACCATTGGAGAATGTGGGATGTATCTTACCTATGAGATCAAGTCCCCATTGGGAAAAGGGCCATGGTGATGCTATGAGACATAGCTCCTATGTTGGTGCATGTATCAAGTCTCCGTGTATTTGACATTGACAACATTTCTTGACAAAGATATATTAGTCTTTTTCCATTGTAAGCCAATAATAACCTAGTCTTATAATATTCTTAGCTAAGGTAGGACCGCTAGAATGGGATCCACATAGACCCTCATGTACCTCACACAAGTTTGCTTATGCTTCTTCAATATCGATACATCTCAATAGGGTATTGTCTAGGGCACGTCTATAAAGGGTGTCTCCTATGATGGAATACTTGGTTGCCTTACGGATAAATGTCCTATGTTGGTTGTTAGAAAGGTGAGCGGGTAGGATTTCAACATGGAGGTAGTCATATATGTCTTTAGACCAGGGGGAATTGGGACCAACAATCTCACACACCATCTCCAAATCTGGAATGTCATAGGCAGGGACCAAAAGTTGTTCTACCAAAAACTCAAATTTAGGCATGTTGCTTGGTATGTCCAAGAGTGAAGCAATAGTTACCATGGCATATGCTGCCCTATTCTAAATGTGAGGTATCTGATGAAAGACAATATTGTCAAAATATTCTTTGAAACTATCTGCCATGCATTTGTATGGAGCCAACTTTTCATCTTTAGTCTCATAGTCATCATTTACCTGTCGGATTACAAGTTGAGAATCACCATAAACCTGTAGGTTCTTGATCTTCCATTTGAATGCCATGCATAATCCTATAACAAGAGCCTCGTACTCTTCTATGTTGTTGGTACATGGAAAAGCAATCCTAAATGACTTAGGAATAGAGTCACCCTTTGGTGTGATAAAAAATATACCAGCCCCTGAGCCATGATTTGTGTGGGACCCATCAAACTATAATTTCCATGTCATTCATGTGTCAAGAGTGAATATGAACTCATTAGGAAAATCTACAGCATTAGCCAACTGATTAGCAATGAATTTGATATCTTTTATTTCTACGTACTGGATATCATTGTTGTCACCTAGAATCGCACCCTATACAAAGTTTACAAAAACTGAGCATTCTAGAGCAACATGGGATCATCTCAAGGTTGTGGGTCACCTATAGCTGAAATGAACCTTCGGAGAAGGCCGGCTTCCTTTGGGCATCACCTAAACTATTTGCTTATTTGAGAGGAAAAAGGGAAGAGATGCATAAAAATGGAACTAAACCTATAGTGATACACCAAACTGTTTGAGAAATCATGAAAATGAACACAGGAAGAACATACACTTGAAAGCCTAATTGTGACTCTCAGAACAACCTCTCCCAGATTTAATGCTTTAGTCCTAACAGGTTTGAACTACATATACATCTCAAGGAAGGAAAGATTAATTTCACAACTCTTAAGATATGAATACAGAATTATAAAACACAGTTAAAGACTTGCGAGTTCAACAAAAAGATAGAGAAATGAGAATCATGCAAACATGAACACAAACTTCCAAGGTAAACTCTATGTTGTATTCAGGATTTCAGTTGAGTTATAGAAAAAATACATTGATTGAGAAAGGATTGATTTAAAAAATCACTAACTCCTCAGAGTGTGTAATCAAAACTATTTACAAAAAGGCAAAAAATGCCTTATATACAGACTCATATCGGCCCATTGGGGCTTAAAAAAATATCTTCGTTCAAAAAAAATATCTATCTCAAATATTTTGATCAAAATTAATGCTGAAGCCCCTACGTGTCCATGACAGTGAAGAGTCATCTCCGAGGAAGCCTTCTTCAAATATCTTCAGCTACTGCATTCATTCCGATATTGTCGTCGTGTTCGATTGAGCTACCTTGGCTGCACCTTGAATGCTCTGAGCTTGCAATAGATACACGTCACCCTTCATCACTTTGACATTCCTTAGACTGCCATGGCTGACCCCCAGACCTCTCTCATCGGCTGAGTGAACTACACACAGACTCCTGGGCAGTCAACTTCTTCAGTTGAATCGCATCTCGGTGAGACACTAGAAGTGTATCACCGATGTGATCAAACCCATTCACAAGCCTCAGCAAAACATGGAGCCATCGCTAAGAGCTCCTAGCGAGGCCAAAAGATCATATCAATTCTACTAGAGCCATCGGCAAGACACCGTTTATTGCTAGGAGATCAGTGGGTTAATGAGTCATGCAGAGATCCCCTGCTGTCATTGAGACCATGTGATATTGGTAAGACATCACTCAGACAATCAGTCTCTACATCGATAAGATTCATGTCGGGGAGACCTTCGCCAACATCTCTAGAAGCCATCCCGTTGGGCTCCATTTCTTCTGTCGGCCAGACATCTTTCTGTTGGGAAGAGGTTGTGCCGAAGGCACTTCAGCTTTGGTGAGCACATGGTTCGTTTCACTTCGGCAAGACCCCTTGTGTCGCCGAGACATTCTATAGAACTCTCCCTCGTCCCTGCGAATTCCCTTTCATTATGAAGGCTTCATTGTTCAGGAAGACTCATGCCGAGGTATGAACCCTCGGCTGACTTCCTTGCTTTTGGCCTGACTCCCACCGGTCAGGAAGAAGTCTTCCCAAGCCCCTTATGCTACACCGAAGGCTTCTCCATTGTTAGTGAGACCCCTCCTTATCACTAGAACATCTCGGCGAAAGTTTCGTTACACCAAAGGCTCTTTGAGTCAGGGTGACACTCTTGTCTCGGCAAGACATTTCACTGAGGACCCTTCCTTTGGCTGAAACTGCTTTTTCTTTCCTTCTTGGAGGCTCCACTACTCGGTGATACTTCTGCCGATAACACCTTGTATGTCGCCAGGACTTTCTGTTGTCGGCAGGATCTCCAAGCGACATCCTCAACTATTGGCGAGACCTCTTGAGTTCTGGTGGGGCCTCCTTCCGATTGGCAAGACTTCTTCGCTCACCGAGACTCTATAACAAGCCCTTGACTTTTGCCGAGCTCCATTCGGTTTGGGGAGACATTGTGAAATCACTAAGACATCTCAGTGATATCACCTAGTCATACCGAAGGCCCTCTCCACTTTATGCTGGGGAGACTTTGTCGGCCAAACCTGTCCCAAGACTTGCTTCTTTTGATTATTGGGGAGACCCTATGACCTCGGTGAGACTTCTTAGCGAAGCTTGCTTGCTTTGCCGAGATCTTTTAACTTTGGCGAGACACGATGCATTCACTGAGACCTTTTGTCGAACAAAACAACCTCCGCTGAACTGAATCTCATTGTCGCCGAAACTCCATCCGATGTCTTGCTGACAGGGACCATATGCTAACCCCACTCGCCATGACACTCTTGGGATCTTGACGACTATGCCCTTAAAAGATTTTCATGTTGAATCTGAACAAGGCATGCCTCCCAATTGAGCTCCTAGTGACCTAGCATTAGATTGATGACCTTTGCCCTAGGCAGAATGCTCAATTTGGGCCTTCTCGAACCTGTTCAACACAATTTGTCTTGCCTATTGAGCCAAAGGGTAAAAATTTAGGCAACAATTCTGGCAACCTTTGCTGGATGTTTGCCTGCTAAACATGAGAACCAGTGACTAGGCGTATCCATTGGGCATGGAGTCGTTAGAAGGCCTAGAAAACAAATAGAATATCAGTCTTGCACATGGCTACAACCTTATGAGATTTATAGGACACAACAGGTTGCCCAAAATGGTAAGACAGGGGAAACGAAAAGAGGAAAATACACACTGTGCTGAAATAATACTTATGGAAAACATAAAGCCTAAACTATTATGTACAATAGAGGCACTTATCAGGCTTGAAAGCAAGGTTTAAGGTGTATCCCATTGTCTAGGATAGGAAGCAGATCAACTTCTGTTGTAGCTAGTTGATATGCATTATGTTCCTTACAGCCTGTGATAATAAATGGACCAGTCCACATAATGTTGAACTTGGTGTGATGGCCTGGTCTACTTTTTAGAACATCCCATTTGAGCACGAGGTCTCCCTCCTTAAAAGACTTTACTGTAGCCCTTTTGTCCAATGTATTCTTTATCTGGAGCTGATGATATTCTAAAGATGTCATTGCTCTGTCCCTTGATTCTTCAAGCTCCATGAGCTCTGCATACCTTACTGACATTGGGTCATGTCCCTCAAACATCTCCAACTGATGAACAATGTCTAGAGTCGGAAGCTCTACAGATAGTGGCAATCTTGCCTCTTTGCCATAGACCAACATATATGGCGAGTTACTAACAGACCTCTTAGGGGTCACTCTATGTGCCCAAAGTGCATTCTTTAAACTACTAGGCTAGGTCCTTTGGTTGTCCTCTATGGTTCTTTTAATAATTTTGATGAGGTTCTTATTCGTGCTCTCAGCTAGGCCATTACCTTGAGGGTAATAATTTGAAGATGTGCTCAAATGAATGCCATGCTTAACAGCCCAATTGATTACCCTTAGACCTGTGAATGCAAGGGCATTATCAGATATGATGGAGTCGAGCACCCCAAACCTGGTGACTATATCTTCATAGAAGTTCAACACTGAGGATTATTTTGCTTCCCTCAATGCAAACGCTTCTGTCCACCTTGTAAAGTAGTCAGTGGCTGTAAGTACCCATTTGTGACTAGAACTAGAAGGTGGGTTTATTGGACAGATGAAATCGATGCCCCATCTCATGAAGGGCCACTCCACTTGAATTGGATGCAGGGGCATAGCGCGCAACCTTTCCTTTCTTGAAAATAGAGCACATTTGATGCATTTTCTTGACCAGGCATACACATCCTTGAACAAGCTAGGCCAATAGTAACCAGCTCTCATGACCTTCCAAGCAGTAGTTCTAGGAGCAAAGTGACCTCCTATAGCTCCATCATGAAACTCTTGAAGCACTTTTTCAATTTGGTCTATGTGAATGCATCTTTACAGGACACCATTCAGATATTTCTTAAAAAGAACATTGCCCATCAGCACATAAGGTATGGAATGCAGTCTAAAGTATCTTCTTTTGGCTCTGTTTAGACCTAATGGGCATTGACCAATTTGTAGAAATTGGGTCATATCCTGAACCCAATTAGTTATCCCCAAGGACACATCATCTTGAGCATTCTGAGGCTCATTTGTATTGGCAAGCACAACATCCTTTTCTAGTTCACTTTCATTGCTCGACCCTGAAGCAAGCTGTTCACAAAAACCTTTACCTCTAACTAGTTTGGTGATGCTAATATCTACATCGTACTCCATGACCTTAGTGATCCACCCTGCTCTTTTTTCATTCACAGAGAGAACATGCTTTTCAACAAATGTATACCTTTCTTCATAATCAACAATTATTTGGCTAAAGAAGGCTATGGGTTGCTCTAAATTGTCGCTATTCTTCTAAACCGGCATAGCAGAGATTTCACTTCCACTACCAAAAGCATATAAAAAGAAGTCTTTAGAGAAGTCAGGGTTTACCAATGTCGGAGCAAATGCTAATGCCTCCTTAATTTCTCCAAAACTGTGCTTTGCCCCCTTTTTCCAACTAAAGACTGCATTCCTCTTTAACATGGTTGTTAGAGGTTGTAGCCGGTTTGCCACATTTGGAATGAACCTTCTCAAAAAGTTGATCTATCCTAGAAAGTTCTATAGGCCCTTCTTGTGATTAGGCAGTGGCAACTCAAGTATGGCTCTGACTCTTTCAGGGTTGATAGTGATTCCCTGCTTTGACACTATGTGTCCTAATAGTTTCCCTTCATGGATAGCAAAGATACTCTTCTTTGGATTGAGGGAGATACCAAACTGTACATCTTTCAAACATTTGCCTAAGGTGTAACAGATGTTCATCAACATTCTTAGAATAAACTGTGATATCATCTAGGTAAATTAGTATAATCTTGTTGATCAAACTTTGAAATGCCATGTCCATGGCTCTCTGAAACGTGGCACCAAGATTGGACAAACCAAAAGGAATTATTTTATATGCCATGGTGCCCCATTTAGTTGTAAAAGCAGTCTTAAACTGATCTTCCTCTTTAACCAACACCTGATTATATCCTGAAAAAACCATCTAGTAAGGAAAATCTTTTAGAACCAGCAACCTCTTGTAAGATTTGTTCCATGGAGGGCAGTGGGTAGTGGTCTTTTAGAGAGGATCGGTTAAGATCCTTGAAGTCTACAAAAAGTCTTATCTCACCACTCTTCTTTCTAACTGGTACAAGATTAGAAACCCATGAAGTGTGCTTGATAGGGAAGACAATACCCCCCTCAACTAGTTTAGTTAGCTCCTTAATCATTAGGGGCTCAAGTTTAGGATTCAAGGGCCTTTGTTTCTGTGTTACCGACTTGGCGTTGGGTTCTAATTCAATTGTATGTTGAGCAATATGGGGATCAAATCCTTTCAAATCTGAATACTCCCAAGCAAAGACATCATGAAATTCTTGGCACAAAGCAACAAAAGCTTGTCTATCTTCAAGTGAACAAAGTTTTCCTATCTTAAGAAGTTTACCTTTGAAAATCTCCAACTCTTCATAGTGTTCTTCTTTGATTTGCAAGCCAGCTCTACCCTTTTTGAGCTGATTACCGGTACTGAAAATTGACTCTAAGGTAACCAAGCCTTTGGGTAATTTATTTGTCTTTAGCTGTATGATTTGATCACCATACTACTGCTTGAGTTTTGTTTGATTCACCATGGAGAACTGATCTTCTTCGAGCAAGAAGGAAAGGATCTGCTCATCACTATCAAAGGCTTGCTAGTGAATGTTGTTGTCAGGAATTGAGGGTCTGACCACAACCTTCACATACTGCTGCACCTTCTCTTTCTGATGTCATTTGGAATATCAAACTATGCTCCAATGGCTACGAGCCTATCAGCATGCTTGTTCTGATTTCTTGGGATAGACACTAAATTAAAGGCATCAAATTCCTCAAGCATGTTCCACACTCTGTTTCTATAAGACTTCAGTGTGTCATTTTTAGCCACATTCAAGTCCCTCACTTGATTAACAACTAATTCGCTGTCTCCATGCACTTTCAAGTAGGTTATTCCTCTTTTTCTTGCCCATTCTAGACCTTGAACCAGGCCCTCATATTCAGCAGTGTTGTTAGAGCATGCAAAGGAAAAATGAAAAAGTATCATAGTACTTATCACCTTGCAGAGATACCAGAATTGCACCTCCTCCTGCTCCATTTTTACTTCTAGAGCCATCAAAGAACATCTCCCAAAGTCCATCAAGTGGTTGCAACAACTAATCCACATCTTTCTCCAAGTTTGGAATCTCTGTATCAGGCTCAAGAGTGACATAGTTGCCCATACCAGCATCTTGAATAAGGTCTTCAAGACTGTCTGATACATTTTCAACTGCCCATTCATGCAACAACATGTCATGAACAACTTTTGATTGGAGTTCTTGAGCAGCAACTAGTTCATTGTCAGTAAAAGTGACACAATTTGTATTTGCAGTAGGAGCAGCATTGATGGGGCTTGGGTTATATGGCTCAATGTGGTCTTTGGCCAATCTTTCAAACTTGATGGTAACCTTAGTCCCATATCTTGTTCTAAAAAGCATATGTGACCAATCAACTGATACATAACCACCTATCTTGGCTGTAAAATCTCTAGATAAACACAAGGAAAATAAAGGTGGAAGGTCTATGACACATATGTCTTCAGGGACTAAAAAGTTTGGACAAGCATGGAGAGTGAGGTTTAAATCCTTGACAATACCCAAAGTGTTAACCGAAGTACCATCCAATTGGATCACTTCCTTTTCTAAAGGCTAGTATTTTAGTCCAAGTTTGTCATCAATCTGTTTTGGCATGACAGAGTTGCTAGCTCCACTATCTACCATACAGTTATGGACTAATTTATCACCAATAATAACTAAAATGTAGAAAGGAGGTGGTTTGACTTCTTTTCCTACCTCTATGCAAGGTTGCTGATCATTTCCCTGAGAATCATTTGTTAACATGACTCTAACCTAACCTATTGGGGGCTCAGATTCATCAGGCATTTTCAAACTTGATAGGGCTGATTGTAACATATCCTTTTGACCGGGGATGACTAGAGAATCCCACATAGACATGGTTACATTTATCCTCTTCATAGTATCAAGAATGTTAAAAGGTACAACTGGGTTTACTTTATTGTGTACCTTTACACCAGTGTGATCAGCTTGTAAGTGTGGTTGCTCTTTAACTAGGAGTTGCTGATTTCCTTACAAAACACCAGCCACTCGAGAGGTAGATGGTTCCACAGCCGCACCCTTCCTCTATCAGCTACTTGGTCAAGCTCAAATGCTCTCTTTTTGGACCTGGTATTAGCTGTAACTAGAGAGCTATCCTCATTCAACCCACAAAATTCTTGACCTTTCCAATTAAGTAGGGTTGTATCATTGCTAAATTGGTCTTGATGTTGTGAAGATGCATCATTGCATGCACTTTGCTATGAACTTGAAGTATTTTATACCATCAATGCTTGATTGATGAGTCCATTTGAACAAGTGGTTTGATTATGAGGCTAGTTACAAGGGTAGCACCATTCATAATCAACTGCTAAGTTATTTTGAGTGGGAACTAGGTCCCTTGCTACACTAACAGGTGCTAGAGCATAGGCCTGAAAAGGCCTTGTGTTCACACTCTATCTTGGGCCCTGATAACTACCCTGATTCTATTGTCTATTCAATTGGAATTGTTGCTGTTGACCTTGAAAAGGCTGAATTGAGGCCTGATTTTGCTGTTGATAAGGCCTGGAATAGGTCTGATGCTTTTCCAAATTCACCAACTTGTTACCAAAAGTCTTTTAAAGACTTTTGATCTCTTGTAATTCATTTGATGAGCTTGAAGCCACACTTTCCTGCTTGTTAATGGTTTGAACAACAACTGGTAGCGTTGGTACAACTGGTAGAGGTGTGAAAGGAGGTATTTGCAAGGTGATGTTTGAATGAATTTCTAGAAAAATTGGCATTGGTGGCCTGGGAGCAATCTTACCAACTTGTATTAAGTCATTCTCAGCTCTGATGGCTACTTCAAAGGCATTTGGTAAAGACACTCCTCCCATTGACTGTATCATGACAGCTATATCGCTATTCAGAGCTCTCAAAAAGCATAGGAATGCATACTCTGGAGGTGGCCTCATTGTTGCAGGGATTCTATCCCAAGTTCTTTGAAATCTAAAGTTGAAGTTGTTCATCTGCTCTTGCGGAGCCCTCTTGATTGTAGTCAATTGCTCTAGTAGAGAAAAGTTGTCAAACCTGTCTTGGAATTGCTTGTACAATTTTTCTCCAAAATCATCCCATGTTGCAATCGAACTGATTGGTAGGCTCCTATACCACTGTACAGCTCTTCCTTTCAGTGAAGCAGCTAGCACTCTCACTGCAATGTCCTCTTCGGTTATGTGATGAACTCTGCATAACGAAGCCACATCTCTCAAATGTTCAATTGGAGTAGTTTGATCTTCTCCTGTGAAAGTTGGAAAACTCTTCAAGGCTACCATTGGGATATCATTGTGTTATGCCAGATTCAAGGGACTCCCTCTATTGAAGGTAATGAAGGGTTGATTCCTTGGAGCGGCCATTGAAGGTATTTGAGGTGGATTTGTTGATGCAACAAAATGAGACCTTACAGGTGGAGGAGTGGACTGAGTTCTTCTAGAAGGGATGATTGTTGTTCTCGACCTTTCCTCAACTCTGCCTTGTCTTCTTGGTGGTGACAGCTACAAGTATTCAAAAGGGCCTGAGCTACTTCTTGTTCAAACTCTTTTCATATACTACAGAAGGCATGGATTTTTGGAGTTCTTCCTCTTTGTGGAGTCACCAAGTATGCCAAAGGGCTTCTATAAAGCCTAATAATTCACTAGCTACATACCAAACTAGTAGTTAAACAAAATTTTCAGTCCCACCGGGTGTGCCAGAAACTATTGTCACCTAGAATCGCACCCTATGCAAAGTTTACAAAAATTAAGCATTCTAGAGCAACATGGGACCATCTCAAAGCTATGGGTCACCTATAGCTGAAATGAACTTCCAGAGAAGGCCGAATTCCTTTGGGTATCACCTAAACTATTGCTTCTTTGAAAGGAAAAAGGGAAGAGATGCATAAAAATGGAACTAAACCTATAGTGATACACAAAACTGTTTGAGAAATCATGAAAATGAACACAGGAAGAACATACACTTGAAAGCCTAATTGCTACTTTTAGAACAACCTCTCCCAGATTTAATGCTTTCGTCCTAATAGGTTTGAACTACATATACATCTCAAGGAAGGAAAGATTAATTTCACAACTCTTAAGATATGAATACGGAATTATAAAACACAGTTAAAGACTTGCAAGTTCAACAGAAAGATACAAAAATGAGAATCATGCAAACATGAACACAAAATTCCAAGGTAAACTCTATGTTGTATTCAGGATTTCAATTGAGTTACAAAAAAACATACATTGATTGAGAAAGGATTGATTTAAAAAATCACTAACTCCTCAGAGTGTGTAATTAGAACTATTTACAAAAAAGGAAAAAAATGCCTTATATACAGACTGATATCGGCCCATTAGGGCTTACAAAAATATCTTCATTCAGAAAAATATCTATCTCAAATATTTTGATCAAAATTAATGCTGAAGCCCCTACGTGTCCATGACAGTGAAGAGTCATCTTCGAGGAAGCCTTCTTCAGATATCTTCAGCTACTACATTCATTCTGATCCTATTGTCGTGTTTGATTGAGCTACCTTGGCTGCACCTTGAATGATCTGAGCCTGCAATAGATACACATCACCCTTCATCCCTTTGACATTCCTTAGACTGCCATGGCTGACCCCCAAACCTCTCTCATCGGCTAAGTGAACTACACGCAGGCTCTTGGGCAGTCAAATTCTTCAGTTGAATCGCATCTCAGTGAGACACTAGAAGTATCTCACCGATGCGATCAAAACCATTCGCAAGCCTTGGAAAAACATGGAGCCATCGCTAAGAGCTCCTAGCAAGGCCAAAAGATCATATCAATGCTACTGGAGCCATCAGAAAGACACCGTTTATCGCCAGGAGATTAGTGGGTTAATGAGTCATGCGGAGATCCCCTACTGTCATTGAGACCACGTGATATCGGTAAGACATCACTCAGAAAATTAGTCTCTACATTGATAAGATTCATGTCGGGGAGACCTTCGCCGACATCTCTAGAAGCCATCCGGTCGAGCTCCATTTCTTCTGTCGGGTAGACATCTCTCTGTTGGGAAAAGGTTCTGCCGAAGGCACTTCAGCTTTGGCGAGCACATGGTTCATTTCACTTCGGCAAGACCCCTTGTGTCACCGAGAAATTTTGTAGAACTCTCCCTCATCCCTACAAATTCCCTTTTGTTATGAAGGCTTCGTTGTTTGGGAAGACTCACGCCGAGGTATGAACCCTTGGCCGACTTCCTTGCTTTCAACCTGACTCCCGCTGGTTGGGAAGAAGTCTTATCGAGCCCCTTGTGCTACGCCGAAGGACCCCTCCTTATCATCGGAACATCTCGGCAAAAGTTTTGTTACACCAAAGGCTCTTTGAGTCGGGGTGACACTCCTGTCTCGGCAAGAGATTTCACCGAGGACCCTTCCTTTGGCCGAAACCGATTTTTCTCTCCTTCTTGGGGGCTCCACTGCTCGGTGAGACTCTTGCCGATAACACCTTGTATGTTGCTAGGACTTTTCGTTGTCAGCAGGACCTTCGGGTGACATCCTCAACTATTGGTGAGACCTCTTGAGTTCTGGTGGGGCCTCCTTCCAATCGACAGTACTTCTTCACTCACCGAGACTCTATAACGAGCCTTTGACTTTTTTCGAGCTTCATTCGGTTTGGGGAGACATTGTGAAATCGCTGAGACATCTCAGTGATTTCACCTAATCATACTGAAGGCCCTCTTCACTTTATGCCGTGGAGACTTTGTCGGCCAGACCTATCCCGAGACTTGCTTCTTTTGATTATTGGGGAGACCCTGTGACCTCGGTGAGACTTCTTAGCGAAGCTTGCTTGCTTTGCCGAGATATTTTGACTTTGGCGAGACACGATGTGTTTGCCGAGACCTTTTGTCAAACAAAACAATCTCCATCGAATTGAAACTCGTTGTCGCCGAAACTCCATCTGATGTCTTGCTGACATGGAACATATGCTAACCCCACTCGTCATGACACTCTTGGGGTCTTGGCGACTATGCCCTTAAAATATTTTCATGTTGAATCTGAACAAGGCATGCCTCCCAACTGAGCTCCCAGTGACCTAACATCAGATTGATGACCTTTTCCCTAGGAAGAAAGCTCGATTTGGGCCTTCTCAAACCTGTTAAACACAATTTGTCTTGCCTATTGAGCCAGAGGGTAAAAATTTAGGCAACAATCATATTCGCTAAGTACCATTACCCATTTAGCCAGTCATCTTCTTAATGTTTCCTTGCTAAGGAGATATTTCAAAGAATCTATCTTTGCAACCAACATCGTTTGGTGGTTTAACATGTAGTTCTTAAGTTTTTGAGTAGCAAAAACTACTGCAAGACAAGCATGTTCAATGGTACTATAATTGAGCTCATAACCTACCAAAGTGCAGCTGATATAGTATATTTCCCTTTCACGACCCTCATTGTCATTCTGTGCAAGCAATGCTCCTAGTGTTGAGGTGGTGGCCCAAATATAGAGAATGAATGGTCATCCCTCAACAGGTGGCATTAATATTGGTGGTGTGAGTAGGGAATCCTTGATCAGTTGAAAAGCTTCTTGGCATTTTCCTGTCCATACAAATGGTACTCCTTTTCTAAGTAGATGCTGGAAGGGATGTGTTTTATCTGCTAACTAAACTATGAATCTTCTAATAGACTATAGTCTCCCTTGTAGTGTCCTTAGTTGACAGAGATTAGTTGGTGGAGGCATGTCTATGATAGATTTCACTTTTGCTGGGTCAACTTCAATGCCTCGTCTAGAAATGATGTACCCTAGAATTTTTCCTGATTTTATGCCAAATACACATTTATTTGGATTTAGCCTCACTTTATACTCTTCTAGTCTTTGAAAAATCATGTCTAAAACCCATAAATGATTAGCCCTTGTCAATGATTTAGCTATTAGATGATCAACATAGTCCTCCATGAGAGTGTGGATGAGGTCATGAAAGATAATTGTCATGGCTCATTGATAAGTTGCTCTAGCATTTTTAAGTCCAAAGGGCATGGCGTTCCAACAATAAGTTCCCCATGGACAAGTGAAAGTTGTCTTAGGTTGGTCTTTAGTTGTAATTTTTATCTAATTATATCCTAAAAATCCATCCATAAGGGATAACATTTCATATCCTGCTGTCATGTCCACAATCATGTCTATATTTGGCAGGGGAAAGCCATCTTTGGGGCATGCTTTGTTTATATCTCTAAAATTTGTACAGATGCGGATGCCCCCTATTGGTTTTGTGACCGATACCAGATTGGAAATTCAATCTACATAATCAATTAATCTAATAAAACTGACATCCAAAAGTTTCTTTAATTCAACCTTGACTAGTAGAGTACTCTATGGGTGCATTTTCCTCAATTTTTGTTTCATTGGTTTAACTCCTAGTTGTAAGGGAAAATGAAGTAGCACCAATTTAGGATCCAATCCAGGCATGTTAGCATATGACTAGGAAAAGTTCATATGTCTTTGTGTAAAGAAGTTGCAAAATTTTGGCTACTCTGTTTCTGTCAATGATGCTGCAAAATAGACTAGCCGAGGATTCTCCTTAGTACCTATGTTGATTTCCACAGATTCTTCAACTAATATGGGTGACTTTTCCTAAGCAACTAGGAGAATGTTCAAACCTCCATCCTTGGGTGCCTCAAAGAGGTTTTCACCCTCGAATGCGTCCTTATTTTTGGATTTTTCATTGTCCAAAGGTGCCTTTCGGTTTTCATCTAGGGACTCATCATTTTTATCTTTTTCATTCTTTTTCTTATTTTTGCGATTAGAGGGTTGAAAAAATTCCCCAAAATATGCCATGTTATCCAAGTCTATGTTAAATACAGCCTTATGATCACCAGTAGGTATGCCTTCTCGCAATCCCAAGAACTCAACAATTGCTTCATGTTCTCAAAGATATCTAAGACGGGTGTGTCTTGTTGGTCCCAATCGATGAGTTGGGGATATACTAAGGGCATGCCATCATCGAAGGTGTCAATTTTTAAAGGGGTCAAAGTAAAAACTGAGTTGTTCATATAGTCACAAAGGTTTCTTACCAAATCCTCTTTGCTCTTTTTCTTGGGCATAGGTGGATTTTGAGGTGGGCCTAGTGCCAAGGTTTGGTTATCTAAAGTGGATTTGTCAAATTCCAAAGAGTTAGGATTAGGAGATTCCCAATAGTAGTGTTTAAACCATTCATCTTTTTTCAAAGTCTTTGGTGAACAGGAATTTAATGGATTTGGTGAGGATTTCAACATTTGGTCAAGTTATCCAATAGTTTATCAAGGTCCATGACAAAGGTGGAGGTTTGGGAATCCAACTCATATTCGCTAGAGTGGGGGGAATCACAGTAGGGTTGGTCAGATGGCTCATCAGATGTCCCGATAATTTTAGAAGCACTTACTTCCTCTAGTGAAGGTAATGTGGTAGTAGAAATTACAATCTGGAGTGGTTGAAACCCAAGCCCTAGGCCTTTTGGCCATTTAGAAACAATGATAGGTTCAGTCCTCCCATTCAGGTGTTAGCCCAAGCCACTATGTCCATTATATCCTTTGCTCTGCATTATGGTAAAACCTTTTCTGTATTGATCTATAGGTATCTGAGCAAGTGGAGGAGGTTCTTCATTGTCTTCTTTATATAACCAAGAAGTCACATCATCTTCGTTTATGGCTTCTTTAGATAATTTTCCCCATTTTGGGAAAGTCATTTTGGGAGGGATGTCTATGGTGACCACTGATTGCCTCCTGTCTACTGTAGGTAAACCGTATGATTTGGGAGGAACTAGATGGCTAACACAATAAGATGTCTTCATGTGATATTCCCCACAACCCTTATCTTGGATCTCGACCTTGGACGTGGAAGGTAGTGATGGTGAAGTGGATGCTTTAGAGAGAGTGGATGGATCGACATAGTGAGATGAATTGGATGATGAAGCTTCTTGGTTTACAGGCACCTAGCGTTGGGGTATCTCTCGTAGATTAGTGCAATATTGGAATGGATCTAGGTCACCATCTACTATAATCTCAGTGCCATTGTAGGGGAATTTTAGACATTGATGAAATGTAGAAGGGACTGCCTTCATAGCATGAATCCATGGTTTTCTTAACAAAAGGTTATATGGGAGGGTGAGATCCAAGACATGGAAGTTTGTATCCATAATTGTAGGACCAATTCTAATAGGGAGTGTTACAACCCCCTCTGATTTTCATTCTTCATCATCGTAAGCCTTAATGACAATGCTTTTAGTGGTGTCCACACATGCCTCTGAGAATCCTAATGCCTTAACCAATTTTAAAGTGCAAAGATTCAAACCTGCTCCTCCATCTACCAAGACTCATCTAACTTTCATTTTATGAAAAAAAACTTCTAGGTATAAAGGGTCATTATGATTTGTCTTCTTAGTTGCATAGTCTTTTTTCGGAGAAATTAGCATGATGATTGTTGGCTAAGTAACCTTCCATCTCTTGGAAATGATTAACATCAAGGTTGTTGGAAATAGGATGCCATTTAATTGCAATCCTAAACATTATTTATTTCATGTGTCTCCCAAGTCCTTGGAAAGTGTTCTCAAACACTAGGACTAGAGAGAGATTAATTTTGGATGAAATAATCATGTTAATTGAAATTTGTAATTATATCTCAATAATATGAGCATGTGAGGGCATCCAAGATGAGTTCCTAAATAATAGGAGCACATGGGACACCCACATGGAAGGTGGCACTCACCTTGAGTTAAGTTAGCTATTTGGAGTAAAAGATAACACTTTTGAATGGATGCAAAGATCCTAGGAGTTAGGGTTTGATGTTTACATGATTGAAGTTTAGCTTAGTTTAGTTTAGTTCAGATTAGTTCAGTTCAATTCAGATCAAAATCATTTTAGTTCAATTCAATTCAGTTTAGTTATGGTTCAGTTATCTTCAGTTAGTTTTAGTTGAATGCTAGTTGAATTCAGTTAACATGGAATGCATGACTAATGACTTGAGTTGCATGACAGATAGCAGGTGACTTCCTTTAGTTAACATGGGATGACCATTCTTGCATGAATGGTGGAGATAAATGTTTTAGTTAACAAGAAATGACTTGGACCCAACTTGGGTGCCCAAGTTGGGTTCTTGGAATTAACTCCTTTGCATGCTAAGATATTCTAGAAGGCTAAGTTAAGTGGGCCCACTCTTGGGTGCCTACTTTTAGGATAAAGCCTTGAAGATATTTACAAAATAAAGGTTGAGTTTGTACTTCATTTTGGAACACCCAAATGGATGAGGATGAAGATTTGACATTTTTCTTCACAACATAACTTTACTTGCAAGAGATAGGCGTACCGTTTAGGGATAGGGATTGAGCATTGTAATTGTAACTCTTTTGGAGTTTACAAAGTTGATTAATGCCTATTTATCTCAAGCAAGTTGAAGCAAGTGAGTATCAGTTTTATTGTAGGTTGTGAAGAATATTTGGTGAAGGCAAAATAAGCATTCTCAAGCAAGAATTGGAGCTATTGTAATCTACTTCAGAGATTGAATAATAGATTGATTCTTGGTGTAGATTTTTCCTAAAAGGGTTTCTCCATGGTATATGCTTGTGTAATCTTTCTAATATCCTATCTAATTCTTCTACAACTTCTATCTTCATTCTACAAACAGTAAAATGGATTAATAAGATAATCACCCACAAAGAATCTGTAACAAAGGAAAAGCATATTTAGATCAACAATCATAAAGTTTTACAAAGTATTAAGCTACATAAACACCTCAATTTTCAACATTTGGTATTAGAGCTAAGGTTGGGTAGAGTATTGGGACACCTTTCTCTTAAAATATTGGAGGTTTTTTGTCTTAGTGGGAGCTTTTATTATTTTTGTTATTTGCTGATTTTGGAAAATAAGTTTGTTACAATGAGTTTGAATTCTTGTTTAGATATTGAAAGGTTCAATGGATCTAATTATGAGATGTGGAAACTAAAAATGGAGGATCTCCTTGAAGAGAGAGATCAATGGTTAGTTGTTGGTAATGAGACAAAGTCACCTACAATGATGTCAGATGAGGATTGGGCTAAGCTTGATAAGAAGGCAAGAGGGACCACAAGATTATATCTTGTTGATGTTATTCTCTTGAATGTTTCAGAAGAAACTACTGCATATAAGTTGTGGAAGAGAATAGGTGATATTTATCAAACTAAAAGTCTTACTAATAAGTTGTATCTGAAAACATAGTTGTATTCTTTAAAGATGAAAGAAGGTGATTCTATTGAAAATCATTTGAATTCTTTTAATTTGATTCTAAGTCAGTTAGCATCTGTAGATGTAAATCTAGAAGATGAAGATAAATGAATTTTGTTACTTTGTTCTTTACTAGAGTCTTGGGAAAATCTAATTGTTGCTATCAATGGTAGTGGTGTAGATCCAAAGATGGACAATATAACTCCTACTCTCCTATCAGAGGAGATGAGGAGGAAGTCTAAAACAGAAATCCAAGATTCCTTGTTTGTAAAAGGTAGGCCTAAGAAAAAGGAACCTAAGGGAGATAAGGAAGGGAAGGGTAATTCAAAAGGATAGAGTAAGGTAAAATGTTGGAACTATGGGAAACTGAGACATGCGAAGAAGGATTGTAAGAACAAGAAAGAGAGTTTTGATTCTTCTACAGAGGAATCCTCAGATGACAGTTATTATGCATTGGTTATTTCAGCTAATATTGTTTGTGATAACTCTTTGCTTCATGTTTCAGAGTGATCTTAATAGAGAGGATGGTATTCACGATGCCATGTGTGACTTGGTACCATGGTTCAGTGGGAGTTGTTGGCAATGACATGGATGCATCATTGGTAAGGTTATCTTCAGGTGATTGGGGATATGTTTTCTTGGTTTAGAGTGGTTGCTATTATGTCATGGTTTACTCTTGCATTTAGAGTTTGGCATGGTTCTCTTGAGACTAGGATGTAAATATATGTTATGGTGCATGTGATCTCCTTAAAGGAGATGGTTAGATCATGGATGTCATGTTTATGTTCAAGATAGAGCTTTGACATTGATCTTGTGTAGTTCTCTTAAGTATTGGGTACATTAATCATTTGCTTGATTACTTCATGAAAGTGTTGTGTTGCATTTGGAGTTTGGCATGAATTGGTTGGTTACAGGTCCTCATGGATACTTGGAGAAATAGGTGAGGCTTGAGTTATCTTATGGTAAGAGATATATGCTGGAATAGTTACTAACAAGAAAAGTTATTCTCAACAGAAAAGATCGAGGAGCCTACACCTTAGTTGAATGTGATAGTAAGTTAAACTTGAATGTGATAGTCAGAGTGCTATGTGTTTAGCCAAAATTCCTATGTATCATGCTCGTACTAAGCATGTTGATGTTAAGTATCACTTTGTGGGAGAAATGGTTGAGAGTGGGAAGGTATTAATTAAGAAATTTGACACTTTAATTAATGTTACAAATTATCTTATTAAACTAGTTCCTTCAGATAAGCTCTCTTGGTTTTAATCATTTGCTTGGTGCTTCATGATTATGCAGGCTGCATTTGAAGTTGGCATGGATTGATTAGTTGGTGCAAGAAGGCCATTGGCCTTAAGTTCTATACTTGATTTATAGTAATGATTCCTTGTTTAGAATAATTACAATGTATAATGTCAAGTGGGAGAATGTTGGAAATAGGATTCCATTTAATTGCAATACTAAACATTAATTATTTCATGTGTCTCCTAAGTCCTTGGAAAGTGTTCTCAAACACTAGGATTAGAGAGAGATTAATTTTGGATGAAATAATCATGTTAATTAAAATTTGTAAGTATTTCTAAATAATAGGAGCATGTGAGGGCATCCAAGATGAGTTCCTAAATAATAGGAGAACATGGGGCACCCACATGGAAGGTGGAACTCACCTTGAGTTAAGTTAACTGTTTGGAGTAAAAGATAACACTTATGAATGCATGTAAAGATCCTATGAGTTATGGTTTGATGTTTACATGCATAAAGTTCAGTTCAACTCAGTTCAAAATTAGTTTAGTTTAGTTTAGTTTAGTTCAATTATGGTTTATTTATCTTCAGTTAGTTTTAAGTGAATGCTAGTTGACTTCAATTAACTTGGAATGCATGACTAATGACTTGAGTTGCATGATATATAATAGGTGACTTCCTTTAGTTAATAGGAGATGACCATTCTTGCATGAATGGTGGATAGAAATGTTTCAGTTAACAAGAAATGACTTGGACCCAACTTGGGTGCCCAAGTTGGATTCTTGGAATTAACTCCTTTGCATGCTAAGATATTCCAGAAGGCTAAGTTAAGTGGGCCCACTCTAAAGTGCCTACTTTTAGGATAAAGCCTTGAAGATATTTACAGAATAAAGGTTGACTTTGTACTTCAGTTTGGGACTCCCAAATGCATGAAGATGAAGATTTTGCATTGTTCATCATGGCATAACTTTACTTGCAAGAGATAGGTGTAACTTTTAGGGATAGGGATTGAGCATTGTAATTGTATCTCTTTTGGAGTTTACAAAGTTGATTAATTCCTATTTATCTCAAGCAAGTTGAAGAGAGTGAGTATCAGTTTTATTGCAGGTTGTGAAGAAGATTTAGTGAAGGAAAAATAAGAATTCTCAAGCAAGAATTGGAGCTATTGTAATATACTTCAGAGATTGAATAATAGATTGATTCTTGGTGGAGTTTTTTTCTTGAAAGGGTTTCTCCACGGTATATGCTTGTGTAATATTTCTAATATTCTATCTAATTCTTCTACAACTTTTGTCTTCATTCTACAAACAGTAAAATGGATTAATTAGATAATCACCCACAAAGAATCTGTAACAAAGGAAAAAAATATTTAGATCAAAATCATAAAGTTTTACAAAGTATTAAGCTACATAAACACCTCAATTTTCAACAAAGGTCGTTGGGGATAGTCGTGCCTTGTAAAGCCTTGTCTAGAATGGATCGGTGATTAGGTGAGATACACAATAGTTCCAAGATAGAGATTTGGGTTGGGGTCTTCCCCAGTTGTTCAAGTAAGTTATATTGTGGCTTGGAAGTCTGTGGTGTTTGGTGTGATGGAGAGCCTTGGATGGTGATCTTGGTTCGGTGAGTGTCGAGAACACACTCGTGAGTTTGATTTATGGTAATCATGTTTACATGCTCATCAGTGGCTCAGATGTGATATATGATTGGACCACTATAATCATGCTCGAAACTAGCATATTTGGACAAAGTATTGGTCTTGTTTCCTGAACTGGGGTGTTTTCCTTTCCCATGGTCATGTAATGGATCAAAAAAGACCTTATGATTAGTGTTTGAAGATGTATGTTTCTATCCAATAACTTCAATAGTTTTTTTCTCAACAAGATCCTGTATGATGTTCTTCAGTTGTCGAAAATTTTGTAGGCTATGTCCTTTAGTCTAATGGAAGTCACAAAAGGAATTGTCATCCCACCAAAATGGTTTGAATTTCCCTGGATCATATTGTCTTGGCTCTTGAAGCTGCATTAGATTGTGTTGCAACAATTGTTTGGAGACTGATTCAATGGGTTCCCCTAAGGGTGAAGTCACATTTTGGAAACCTCCTTTGTTGTTGTGGTCGCTAGGTGTTTTGGACAGTGTTAGGCACTTAATTGATGACATTGAGTGTGTTGATAGAGGGTTTGGTCCTCTAAATGACTAGTCCTGCTTGTAGGGTTTTGGCATCAACGACCCCATCATTGGTAACATTTTTGTTCTGAGACCAAAACTTAGTTCTGTCATTAGGGGTGTTTTGCACATTTGGATTTTTATCAGGTGTCTTGAGTTCCCCTTTTTCAATGAGACCTTTTTCTAGTATGAGGCCCTTTTCCATTAGTTCCACAAAGGAAGTACAACAATGCACTCTCAAGTCACTTCTCAATTTTGAGTTGAGGTTTTCTTGGAATATAGTGACCTTTTGTTTCTTAGGTATCTCTACAGGACATCGGTTGGCTATACTTCTCCATCTCTGGAAGAAGGAAATAAAAGTTTCTCCTTCATCTTGTGTAGTGTGACACAAGGTTGCTATGTTGATCTCATTGTTGATGTTAAAGGAGAAGTGTTTGATAATTTTTTTGACCAATTCACCCCATGATTTTATGCCATATTGGAGACCTAAAAACCATTCCAGTGCAATCCCAACAAGACTTCTTGGAAAGATTCAAATAAGATAGGTGGGGTCGTATGTGACATGTATGCACATCATGGAAAATTCCCTTATGTGCTTGATTGGATTGTGCTTTCCATTGTACTTGGGAAAGTTTGGTATAACATACCCATGTGGGAAAGGTGTCATGTATAATGATTTGTTGAGGGGAAATGGGCATAAATCCTTTGCTAAAAAGGTTCTTTTGTTAGACACCGCCATGCTATCCATCCGTGTTTGAAGGGATTGCATTTGTGTCTGGAGGACGTCAACTTGAGTTAATGATGTGTTAGTTGGATTGTTTGGGTCTATGTACATGTTTTGGAATCCAATGTTTTGTGATGGGTTTTGGTTAAGTGTCGGTATGTAAAGTGGATTTTTATTTGAAGTGTTAGTGAATGGGTTTTGATTTGGAATATGTGTGAATGGATTTTGATTTGGGATTTGTGAAAATGGATTTTGATTCAGAGTCTATGAGAAGGGGTTTGGATTTGGAATTTGTGTGAAGGGGTTTTGATTTGGAATTTGTGAAGTGGTGGGTTGGCTTCCATATTGAAAGGAGGGTATGCTTCTTGTCTGTGAGATCCCAATTTGTGTTATAGTACTAGCAATGTTGACATTTGGTATAGCTGCTTCCCATGGTATGGTTCCAATGACGTTAACACTCTGTATAGAAGTTGTCTATGGAATAGTACTAGTGACATTGGCACTTGGTATAGGAGCTAACATTTTAGGTCTTTTGTTCCCAACAAGAGGACTGAAGGGATTGGACGATGATGCCCCAATGGTGAAATTTAGACCCTGTGTCATGCTAGATGTACCAAATGGAGATGTGTATTGTTGAGGCACTCTGTGTAGGTCCTCTAGATGGTATAGAGGTAGTCACTTGAGGTATAGTGGCACTAGTAGTTGATGTGGTTGTCCCTTGGGTAGATGTTGTTTGCAAGGTATGGATGTTGAATCTAGGAGGTAACTTGGCACCTTCTACTAGCAATTTGGCTAATTATCGTTGAGGATCATTTGCTAGGTAGTAATCTAAAAAGGAGGAAAACTCAGGGTCTTGTGTAGCAACATCTATGTCATCCACATGAATGCATCCTTGTGGATCTCTAGTGACAAATTTCTCTAACAAAGTTTTGTGAGGTCTCACTGAGGATGATGGGGGATTTGAAAATGGATTGATGTAGTCATTTGGATCAACCATATTTTCTCTTTCTTTCCTTTTACATCTTCTTTCAACCATGTAAGGTAAGCTCAAAGTGCAAGTGATGCAAAAAATAAGTCTATAGATGGTATGAATCTAGTATGTGTTTTTGGGATTTTTTGGATATAAGGAATGAATGCAGCTATTTTTTTGGTATTTTCTTGCAAATAAGGAATGTCTAAAATGATGCTATCCTAGGATGATAGTGTTTAAATATGCAAAAGTCTAAGTGATCAATTTGGAAGATTCTAAAAGAGGTTACCTACCACCTAAAGCTTTAACCCAAGTTTCAATTTAGTTTTGACAAGGAACCTTCATAGGACTAGGACCAAAAGACAAGGTGAGCTCCCAAAATAGACTGATGAGCTGGAAGGACTCACGTGTAGGAAAAAGGATATGATGACAAGGTTCAATGACAATGTTTATTGAAGCAAGGGTTTATCCAAAGAGTGGAAAGTTCCTATTCTAAGATCTGCAAATGATGATTCTTCTAATGGTAATAAAAACTCCTAAGATGAAAGTAAGATCCATAACTAGGATGCCTATCACTATGACCAAATTATACCTAAAGGATGCAATCATGCAAAGTATGGGAATTTTTTTTTATTTCTGTCCAAGGATTAGTGTAAAAGGATAAGTTAGATACTAGTATGACTATTTGGTTTCGGTCTGTGATAGTGAATTCTACTTTTCTGGTAATCAAGCAAATGCATTGCAGGATTACAGATGCATCACATAATTTAATAGTTGTAGTCTACTCTTAAATTTAGTCTCAAGTCTGTATCAGGAAGATGCAACTCACAGTATCAGATACGACTTAGAAATTGTCAGTTGTGATTTTTGGACTTAGACTGTGTATTAGGAATTGTGACTAGCAGATGCATCATTCCAGACTACAAATGTGACTTAGGAAATCAGCTATGTCTTATTAGTAAATAGATTCGATATTCTGGTAATAGAGACTATTGATTGGTAAAATATAGCTCGATTCCATGATCAGGCATATGCGTCGTTCTAGATTGCAGATATGACTCGCCTAATGAGATGCGTCACATAAAGTTTTGAATGTGGTTTTCCAATATCAAAGGTATTTAGCAGACTTGACATGTGCGACTCAAATTATCAAATGCGGTATTATGTTAAGAAAACATGACTCAGTCTGAAAGATGTGACTCATTGATAAGCAGATGCGACTCAGTTTATGGTAATTGACTAACTGGACTAGTTTTGACATATGTGACGAACTCGTTAACAAATGCGACTTAGTTTATCAATTGTGGTTTTCTGGTGAACAAATGTGTTTTTCTAGTAAACTATAGGTTTTGACTCACTATTTCTGATCAAATTTTTGGCAAGAAAAAAACATTCAGAAAACACAGTGTTTCAAACATGAAAATATTTAAATGAAGACAAGTACGATCCTAGGGCTAGAATGTGACAGTATCTTACTAAATTCTCACTTGGGTTTCCCCAGCTATGCTTATTCAGACTAGATGATTAGAAGCTTGACCCCATTGGATCCCCTCCATGATGCTCATTTCTCTAGGGAAGCCAAGCTTTAGTACCCATGAAACTCCCATGGCATACTTCTCATCTCTACAAAGAACTGTATGGATGTGAGATGACTTCAGAGGTCTGACCTCCTGCACCAGCAAATAGAAGAATTTGGATTTCTAAAACAAAGGGTGTCTAGTAAGGGAGTCCATGAATAGAGAGCTTGTCTAAAATATCCTGAGATTTGCAAGTCTCTCCCACTCTCATCACCACTAAGTCTCAGTGGACCAAGGGTCTCATGACTTGGCTTTGAACGATGCTAGCCAATCTTTAGGGTACAACTTTCATTCTCACCCCTTTAATATAGCCCACTAAAAAATGTGCTCAAGGTCAAACCTTGAGGTGATGAAATCCCCAAGGAAGCCTCTCTTAAAAAGAAAAAGACCAATGTGTACGTACACATTGGATTGGGTAACACAAAGCGTGCAAGTGCACAAAACACAGTAGACAAGGTTCTTTTTAAGCACTAATTGAAATATTATTTATTCTAAACAGATAGTCTTGTTTCAAAATAGTCTTCGCCACACGTCCTACAAAGCAATTCATCAGTAGTTTCAAATTTATCTTCACCGATCATTCTGCAAAAAGGTTTCAAAAGTTGGTCTTCTACGCTATGTCCTACAAACACTATGTTAACTCCTTAAAGACACACACTGCAAACTTAGAAGAATAATTTAATCTTTAGTTGAAAGTGTTCAAAACTTAGAAGAATAATGATCACATGTAAAGATGAGGATTAGCATGGAGGAAACAGTATGTTCGAACACAAAAATAGATTAATTAATTAAATAAAGCTATTTAATTAATATAAGTTTGCACGCAGAAGAATTAAAACTAGATAACTAACGGATTAAATCAGGAAGTCTCTTCATTAAAAATATAAAAATATTAGATCAAGAGATGACTGACTGATTTAAATACATCTGGACTTGAGTGGTAAGTGAATAATTAGATAACTAAGCAATTACCCAATTATAGAATAATATGCCAATAATAGTTCTTTTTATGAATTAAATGATTATTTAATTCAATATTCTACATTTAAGGATTGAATTAAATAAATTAAGATTTATTTAATTGACTGGAGACAAGATTTTAAGAATAATTAAATAATTAAAGTGTTTATTTAATTATAGTCGGAAATGTGATAAGGATAAATTAAATAATAATTTATTTAATTTAAGAAAGGGGATAAAGTCCATTAGTGACATAATTATATAAAGAACATTTATTTAATTAATCAGGATTGAATAAAAGATAAAATGAATTAATTAAATAATTGAAATTATTTAATTAATAGAGGAATAAAGGTTAAAATGACTTAATTAAATAATTAAAGTTATATAATTAATAGATGAGAAAGGACTTTATAAAGTAATTAAATAATTAACATTATTTAATTATGACAATGAAAGTATGAATTATGAAGAAATTGAAGTCACAAGCCTAGACCAAATTTCAATGTCTACACCTTGCAACAAAAGTATCCTCTGAATCAGATTCAGAGGTTCTTGTATAATGTAATGACTATGCAATAGGTGAATTTTCATTAGCAGGGGAATTCCCCTCCAATTTTGAGTTTGTCCCAACCATAATATCTCTCTTTTTTTTCTTTTTAACTGACCCTCTCATAACACCTTTCCTCTTCAGGTGATGTGATTACCTCATAGGTGATGTGATTACCTCATAGGTTGTGTGGATTTATTCTACCCTCTTGTAGGTGTAGAAGAAGATTCATCTTTCCTTTTCCCAGTTCTTGGTGTTTTTCTAGAGGTATGGATTTCTTGGGTATCTCTTGTTGTGGGTTGCTCAAAGGTTGCAAGTTGAGTGTCATGCAGGCTTTGATCCTCTAGCTCTCTTATGTTGTGGATAGGTGATGCAACAAGGGAGCCAAAGGGAATTTCCCTATCTAATACAACATGTTCTACTTTCTTTGGGACAATAGGTTCTTCAAGGATGGTATTGATATAGTTGCAATTTAGGAAACTTTCCCATGAAACATGTGGAAATTAAATTCTAAAACTTCTTTTTATCAATAATGTGACTAAGCAGAAATGTGATAATGTTGAGTTATTCCTCTTCTTTTTATACTCAGAACTCATTCTTTTCAATAAATTATAAATAAAATTTGGAACATTCACATGCCTATCATGGCAAAGATGGCTTAAAAGTTTGAAATAGACTATATACAACAATGATTGCCTACCATCATAGGTTAAGTATTTAATTATGTAAGAAGCTACTAAATTCCATATCTAGGGAAAGGAAAATCTTCTTGTACCTTGAGATGATGAGTCTAGGTTTTCTCCATGTTCTCTAAATTTGTTCCTGGCAGCTATGGTATCTATCCTCACTGGGAACTCTTCTCCTTACCGTGGCAGTCCTAATATCTCAGCAATAGCGACCTCTAAAGAATCCACACTCAAACCTCTTGTAGTTGCTTCATAATTTTTTAGTGTGGCAGTAAATTGTTGTGTCATGACTTCATAGAAATTTGTGAATTTAAAAAAGTACTCTACCCAGCTAGCTTGTCTAAAAATAGGTAATACCAACCTGACTTCCAAAAACTGGGCATGTGTTGTTGGTTCTCTCTGGATAATGTCACCACCCATGATATTGTTGTTCTCTAATCTACTTAATTATGCTCTACTCTGGTTCAGTTTTTTGATTCAATTTCTACTTGTTACACCAACTACACTACTTCCTCTATGTTGTATCTTTTCAATTCAGCTACCTCTAACCCTTATCTTCTCCTTTGATCTTATATTTATGTAAAATTGGAGGAAATTAGAATGGAAGAAAAAGGGTTGTAGAGGAGTTTTTGGTTGTTGAAAATCAAGAAAATGAAGATTAAATGAAGAGTACCCCTCCCCCCAACTAAAGGTATTAAGTTTCCTCACTTAATTGTACGGGTCATGATAGAGGGATAAATTCTAGGAAATGGAAAATCAAATGAGATATGAAGCATGCATGAATAAATGTTAAAACATAAAGAAAATCAAGTATCATTCTATGGTAGTTATGATAAGTTAATGTATGTACCTATAGAATTCTTGTGAAATGAAACTTAACTCATGTGAAGTTGTTAATTACTACCTGTAGTGATATTTGATGTGAATGTTCATAATTTCAATTGGAATTGAGGGACTGTGAGTATGATCATAACCTAAGCTAAACATGATTAAAAATACAAGATTTAACCATGATCTAACTAGTTAAATCAAGCTCGTAATGAAATTCTTGAAAATATTAAACTAAGAAGCCATTAAAACTAAAATAAACTAGAAATGCATCATGGAAAATAATTTAATGCATCAAACCTCATCCCATTGGGGGATTGGTGTTGCATTGATGTGGAATGTCATCCCTTTCCCAATCCCTTGGTTGAAACAAGCTTTAAGATGGATGCCATTGATGAGGATGGATAAAACTAGATGCAAAGCTTAACTAAAATGGATGCTAAAAGATGAAATGCTCATGAAGAATGCTCTCAAATTCAGTATAGTGTAGTTACTCTAAATGAATGTGGATCCTTTTCTCATAGAAATGAGGACTATCTATAGGAAAAATAGTTGAACCAATGGTCAAGATTGAATTGATCAATCAATGGATGAAAATAAATAAGAGGAGTTGGCATGGATTAAGAATCCAATCAATGGGTGAGATTGCAAGTTGACAAGGATCAAGGATTTTAATCAATGGCTCAAATCAACTTGAAGAAGCAAAAATCCTAAAAATTAGGAAGTTGCTACAAGATATTTCCCATTTTAGAGGAGTGAAAATGGAGGAATATTCCAAGGGAATATTTCTTTGCAAGTGGAAGGATGAAGGTAATTAGTTAATTAAATAATTAAAGCATTATTTAATTGTTCATGATGGAGGAAATTATAAATTTCATTAAACAATTAACTTATTTAATAAAAGGGGGATTAATGACATTCAATTAAATAATTAAATTATTTAATCAAATGAGAGAACTTAAGGAATTCAATTAAATAATTTGCATTATCTAATTAAATAAGATGAAAATTAGTGTGAAAGAGGATGAATTAACCTAATAAAATTGATTATCTGATTAATAGACGAAAATGATAAATTCAATTAAACAATTAAGAATATTTAATTAAATGGTCAAAAAAAGTGATTTAGGATGAAATGGTGTTAGTAACCAAATTCATATGTGCAATATTGATCAGGATGATTTTAAGTGTCTACATTTTGCCCCTCTTTGAAGCGAGGTACCTGCTGTTGCCCTATTGTTGCCCCAATAGAAAGAATTATGCTGGTACACTGCCCCCTTGAGAGATCAAACAAAAATTTTAATTTTACGGTCGAGATAGCGACAAAGATTTAATAGAGGTTCAGTTGCAAAAAATAAGCTCTAGGACGCAAAAACAAGCTCAAATCCCTAAAAAATCCCTCAAAATAGACTTCAAAGCTCAAAAATTGATTAAAAAGATTGAAAATCCCATTACCCCCCTCAAATTAGGGCAAAAACCCTAATTTTTAGGCTTAAATAGAGGTTTAAGGGTCACTTTCAATTCAATTGCGCTCATTGCTTTAGTGAATTGTTGTTATTTTTGCTTTGATACTTATGGCTAATCGAACGTTCCACTAACACCCCACGGACAAGGTACGAGAGTTCCAGTGGCCCGCCAACACAGGACCCCTAGTACACACTTCAAAACCTTTTTTGTTTTTGCATTTTTTATGCACTTATTGCAAATTAAAGTAGGTTAGATAGTTGCATCGTAGTATTGCGACACCTTTGTCACGGTCAGTGATGCAATTGCTCTATTGCGACACATTTGGCATAATGTGTCACTATGTCCAATTTAGGTTTAGAGTCACAATTGTAGGATAAAATTGCTAATGTGAAATAGCAGTGCTATGTTGTGTTTTGGTCCAATGATGCAATTGTAAAATTGCAACACGATTGTAGGATAAGGTTGCAATGAGTAATTTTTCTCTTGCGACACTTTTGAATGCTGACGCACAATTGTATATAGCGACACAATTGCCAAATTGTGACACAATTGTAAATGAACAGAGCGACATAATTATAAAATTGGTGTGCAATTACTGATTTAGAGTTTTATACTCCAAATTTTGTCTTTTTTTAACAAGTTTGATGTTGTTCGCTTAGTGTGTGTAGGAGATCATTCCACCACTTATGTCTCGCGAGTGCAGACCTAGCATTCTTTCTTGCATTTTCCATTTTGGGGATGATGAGAACTTATTACTTGACATGATTAGAGTAGGGTTTGTAGCTCACATGTCAGAGATTCAGACCCTTCTAGCTATGATGACAACTTTGGTGGAGCATTGGCACATTGAGACTTCTTTATTCCACCTTCCCACTAGAGAGGCCATGATTACTTTAGAGGACATGTGGTGCATTCTGTGGGTCCCAATCCACAAGGAGAGGATCATCTATGAAACTAACATAGGTATTCACATGATTTTTGATGTTCTCAGGATAGACACCATTTGGGTAGATAGCCGCCAAATCGACCTACAAGAGTATAGAGGGCATGTCCCAAATTTGACATTAGTTATAGGAGCACTGATTTTTAGAGTACTTGTACTTGATAGATGAGGCAGAGGGTTCAGCTTTGGTTGGGGACTTGCCTGGGTGGGGATGGTTCAAAGGATGACTCTCTATACTTGGGGCCTCATTATTCTCGCCTCCTTATACCATGATATGCATCAGGTCATCTATCTGAGAGGATGAAGTCTAGTGACCAGTGTTACACTTTTGCACATTTGGGCCTAGGAGCATATTGTTATGCTTAGACCCATTATCACACTTGTAGATGTAGATCCATACTATCCCATTGTCTATTGATATGGGGCCATCACTACCTCACAACACAAAAGCACTACAAGGATAGCCTATTGACGACATGTGATTGATGATATGACTATATTCCGATGGAGGTCATGGATCTAGACCCTCCCATGGTAAGATGACCAAGAGAAAATTTTCTATGCATGAAAGACAATATACATCCTTGGGAAAGATCACACCATGGTGGAGAGGTATTTTCCTTATCAGGTGGCTAGGCAGTTTGGGGAGGTACATGATACTATGCTCCCTACCTATAGAGCAGTTTATGCCTGTATTTCGAGAGAGATATTTTGGGGATAGCAAGTCCCTCTATAGGTAATTATTGATGAATTTATATAGTTTATCCCACAACCATGGGTTTATGCTGACGGATCTTACAATGTAGAGAGTACTCATGCTTATTACGCATGGTTTCGACAACATACCCTGGTACGACTCATAGATCCATTCGAGGGATAGGTTTTAGGCAAGGGGAGAGGATATAGACAGGGTAGAGCACAAAAACAACCTCCACAAGATGAGCATGATAGACAAGTTCTTGGTGATGGGAAACACCAGGGTGTTGGGAAGCAGTCATGGGTTGGATTGGTTCATTGACAACCTCCTTTGATTTAACCATTGCAATAGACACCACAACAACCACCACCACATCAATAGCAATAGCAACAATAGACACAAAGACTTGATCCTTGTCATGCTCAAATATTAGCTCTGACCATTAAGAGAGATAGACTGAGACAAGAGTGTGACCAGGTGCTCCAATAGGTGTAGTAGGTGATGGGAGAGCATGACTAGGACCGTTAGTAAGTCTAGCAGCTGAGGATTCAGTTAGCTTAGGAGACCAATTACCAACAAAAATTAGAGGTTTCTTCCATCCTAACTCATGGACAAGTGGTATTTTCCACCCTTTACAGATAGGCCATGGCGGAGGCTACCTACTACCACACTTTGTACTATAGAGATGTTCCTTCTCACCGGTGACAAGTAGAGAAGCAGAGTGGAAGCCAGTGGCTTAGGGGGACCATTAGTTCATTAGCCTGTGGGTAGCAGCCACTGGCAGCCTTCAGGGGGGACATCAAGATCAATCCCATCATGATGATCACCATAGTCGCAGATAACTTCATATAGACACATTTTTTTGATATATATCCCTGATTGGATATGTATATACATTGATTGGTTGATTTTGATAGCCTCATGTATACTCATTTTTTATGATATTACATACTGACTCAGATTTTAAATTA
The DNA here is from genome assembly GCA_007258455.2 of Sequoia sempervirens. Taxonomy (NCBI): domain Eukaryota; kingdom Viridiplantae; phylum Streptophyta; class Pinopsida; order Cupressales; family Cupressaceae; genus Sequoia; species Sequoia sempervirens. The sequence goes on along the minus strand of VDFB02123514.1, from coordinate 12,916 downwards.
TGATAGTCATATTTTGATGATGATATATATATATATATATGAGATGATCTGATGCAGCATTTACGATGTGATTTTTTTTTATTTCATGCTTGATGATAATTTATGGATGCATATGTTTATGGATGGATGATTTACTTTCCTATATGATATGTGATGGATGATTTACTTTCCTTTTCAGTATCTTTTCTATATGATATGTCATGATGATGCAGGATGTTCATGCTATGAGATGGATGCATTTCTTTTTGTGTATTTTCTATGCAGTGATGGTATGCTTATGATATGATGATGATTATGATATGAAAATGCAGGATGTATGTATGCTAACGGTTTATGGATGCAAGATGGACACACTTATTATTTTTGTTGACTATCATGATACCATGTTAGCATGAAAAGAAGATAGAAGAATAGAATGGATTAACCATTGATTTTGATATTGATTCAAACGTACAAAAAGCCTATAATTCTTTGAGACTTTATTATATTTGGTTATGAGAGTGATGATTTTCTTATTTCAGGGATTGGGATACTTCATCATTTCATTCCTTATTTTTGATATAACACATAGACACGATGCATCAAGGTATTGATAACTAGGATGGAGTTGTATCTAATGCAATGGAATTTGATTCTAAAAACATATAGGATCATCCTTGTTCACACCCAACATATGGAAACCTCATTGGAATGTAGTTTAGAAGTTTAGAACATTTCAGACCAAAGCATCCATAATAGTCAACAATTTATTCAAAATAACCTCCCTACACAACAAAGAAAGTATTCACCAAAGGTTATTTTACAAGAACATCCAACAAGAACAAAAAACAAAATATAATGATTGACGCCCCATTCCTTTCTCTCTAAATCATTTTGATAGAAATCATCAAGAGGTCCTCAGAAAGGGTTAACATGATAAATCATAAGAAAAGATCAAAATGAAAAACTAGCCAATGTTATTCATATCTCTTGCCAAAGTAACATAAATAAGGTGATTTCCAATGATGATGTCCATTGTATGAAGGATGCATCCTAGGAAATGTTTATCAGATGCTAAGACTAAGACTAATTGTTTGATAGGTCGTTGATACAAATGTTATCGACTTGTTTACTCCTGATCAAGACCTTAGATTTTTACCTTCAGGTTTACACTTCATGAATTTCCATTCTTGTTTCCACTTGTTTTGCCAAAGGTTGATGATGACAATCAATTTATTATGAATGGAGGTTTATTGTAGGTGAAATCAAAATGGGATGGGTGGTTTTGGACTTTTTGGAATATTTCAATGTTTTTGACATTTGTTGCATTTGATCTTTTTTGGTGTATTTCAATGTTTAGGTTTCTAGTTATTTGAGGTTGTTTAGGATTTTTGAATGTTTTCCAATGTTTTTAGTTTTTAGAATTTTCAAATATTTTTGTGTTTTTTGATATTAGACCAATACCTAAAGGGAAACTGACCTAGTGCCTTGAGGGCTCATCAGTGATGGCCTTGCCTACGTTATACACATAGAGATGATGTAGTTCGACATACTCTGACTAATAACCATTTATTGATGAGATATGAACATTGATGGATTGCTAGTTTAATATGACAAACTCCTAAAGGACTAACCTAAGGCCTTGGGGGATCATTGATGATGGCCTTGCCTATGTTCGATCTCAAAGACAATGTAGTTTGACAACCATGTTTTTTTACTTTTTGAACTATTTTGGGATTTTTATGTGTTTTGAATGTTTTTGGCCTTTTTTGACTTTACAAGATTTAGATGTTTTTGGATTTTTTTCTATACAATATTTTGATGTTTTTGGATTTTTGAGGTTTTGTAATTTTTTTTGGATTTTGTGATTTTATGAATGTTTTTGGATTTTCTGATTTTGTGAATTTTTTTGGATTTTTTGAAATAACCTTAAAGGAATATATAAGAACCTGATTTTATTCAAGTATAAACAAATTCCCTCAGTCTGATGTGATAGACTACCTCAATATAGGCAAGAAAAAATGAGCTTAGGAATAAGCCAAGTAGTACAAAATGGGAACATGATACTTACCCAATATCTAGTTATGATATGGACATGGATGGGTGATGGAATAAATAGGATAAAATAGGATGAAGGATGAATGTGATGGATAATGAAGCAAGATAATCTAAAGATTCAATGATGGATGGATAGTGCTTATTTATGCAAGGTGCATGTTTGCCAAGTTTTCACCAAGGTACTTTCCCAAAGCGCCACTGAAGTGGTTTTTGCTAGAGGATGATTTTTTATTTATAGTTTTCAATCCTTTTTCTTTCCTTTTTTGGATTCTATTATTTTTTATTTTTTTGGACTTTTGGATTCATACCCTTCAAGCCTAGGCATAAAAATTCTTGAGATGTGACTTGTTGATAGGCTCCTACAAGGGTTCTCCTTCAAGTGTTGACAATTGATAGGCTCCAAAATTGTAACTAGTTGTGACAAAAAATGCTCCTAACCAATTAGGTTTAAACTTCCCTTTACTATCTAGATTTGACATATTCTTCTAATTCTCCTTCAATTCAAGATTTCCCACCTAGAAGAACCAAATTTTTATTTTCTTATTATAGCTCCTCTTTAGTCAGTTTTGATAAGCCTACAAATAACTTAAAGCCTAAAAATGATGCTCATCCACTACTGAATTTGACTCCATTTTTTGATGAATGTTCATCAGTCGTTCAACAAACATTTGTTGGACAATTGACAAATTGATGAAAAAAATTTTGTCTCTATTTTTTCATCAAAATTTTGATGACGAATTAAACATTGAAATAATGGCACAGATTCATCAATCATCGAAATCATAAAATGAATTAGTTCGTCAGAATATCAATGAAAACTTTGTGTATCCACTGATGAATTACAACCAAAATGCAATTGCAATGGCTCTTCTGAAGCATCGAAACAACACCAGAATTTTGTCACGATTTCGATGAAATGGGAAAGGAGTTATGATGAAGGCTTTGTCATAGCTATAACAACTTTGTTAGACATTTTCGGTGATTTGTTGGTGGCCTTCATCGAAATTGCAACGAAACAATGCAATTGTTAAAAAAAATATATTCATTCAAATGTACCATCACAGAGACTCTTGGCGATGACTACCAAATCCAACCCATCGGTGAGAGATCAATCATCGGCACAAGATAGAAAACTCACTCTGATAGTCCATGTCTTGCAGATGACTTTCGTCGGCAAGACAGATCCAATGTCACACCGATCTGACCTCTTTAGGATTTTTGAGCACTCCTGGTTATTAGCAAGACATTCTCAGGGTCTCACCGATTAAAAAAGTGTCTAAGAGAAAGTAAACAAATGGAACCTATTAATTTTCTTATTTTGGGGTTCTTTAAATCATAGAATAGATACCATCTTGTTGTGTATAATGTACTTATATTCATATTTGAATTCGAGACCAATTGTCATTGCACATTCCATTTTACTTGCACAAAGTATTCTATAAGGAATATATTGATAATTCCAAATGATTTATGGTGTTGTACAACTCTACCTATCATCATAGTTCTGTCGTTCCCCCCTAGAGAATTCTGTAAAGACAAGTTTACAATACCAAGTCAAATAATATGAAAAAGACTTACTTCCATAGAAATTAATTGATTATTCTCACAATGGCAATTGTCTAATTACAAAAACAATTGCATGAAAGGTTATCCATGCTTCATAAGAGATGACTGATCATACATACAGACTACAAGATGCATAGAAAAAGCATTACACTTGAGAACAACCAAGGGCTAACAAGGGACGCAGTTAAGAAACATCTGGATTGAAGAGAAAATGTGTAGGGAAAATGTTGAGTAGTGTCAAGAGAACAAAGCTTGTAGAACATATTCTTGACCTAATCAAGCTCTTGAACAACTTATACAAAATAAAAATACTAACACATACATCAGACATGTAATGAACTTCCAATATCTACTATCTTTTTCATTAATGCAGAGGTAGGTAAAGGAGAAAAAATTATAATTGTAACACTATTCATAGTCCAGTAAATTATGTTTGTGTTCAATGGACCTCAATTTTATCATTATACTGCCCATCTAATACCATATTTTAATCCAGGGTTCAACTATCTCAGATCTAAAGAAGCACCTTCAATTAACCATTTAAAGTACTATAAAATAAGGTAAGACTTTTACTTGAGAAAGATTGGGTACACTTGAAGGATCAAAGTTCTCACAATCATTAGGATTTATTAGCACATAGACACAACCTGCAACGTATGAAGTAATGGATGACTACAAGTTAGTGAAATGGTCCTTAATATGTGACTAGTTTGCAAATTTATTGGTAGAAAATAAGGTTACAAATAGATTTGCATGAAAAATTATGAGGACAATCTACTATATATAATCATCAAAATAGATGAAAAGTGCAAAGGAAAGAGCCGAGCTACATCTCTAGAGCCTTAAAAAAAACATGCAAGAAACATAAAAAAATGAACAAACCAGTTTTTGGATGAATAGAAAATGGTGCCTTCAGCAAGTGATTCATATGCTTTCAGACCTGACACAGGACATTAAGAAGATTTTAGTCTTCCTATGTGAAATTAACTACTTACAGAATAAACCTAGAAACCAATAGTATATACCTCCATGTCTAGCCGAGGGTAGGTATAAGAGAAAAAAAATTCCTCAATGCAATGCTGAAAAATATCAATCTATGTGTAGGTTTGTATTACTCAAAATATCATTTCACTTCCTAAGAAAAATACCAAAGTGATGTTTTAAATTTCAATCTTCACATAGGCTCCCTTATTGCTACACATGCATATACAAGAATTATTCGAGCTCTAAACTATTCAAATATTAAGGATTTAATTAGCTATAAGATGGAAAGTTGTTGTTTAGACATAATCCATCATCTTTTACATATCTTTATTCACTCCTAGCGCTTCAGATAAATTTGTGTAAATGAGGTAGAAATGTGAATCTTTTATGACAAAGAAAATTCTTAAAAGGAGGGGGGAGAGAGAAAAGGGTAGGGGGATGGAGAATGCTTGAATGTATAGCAAATTATAACATTTTGATAATTATAACAATGAAATGAATCTTAAGTTTGAAGCATTAATACCATTTACAACATTTATGATCAAGAATGAATGTAAGTAGAGAAAATTTTGCATACCTACAGATGGTACAAAATTTCATGGTTAAGTGGAAGCCTCCCATCAACAACAAGATCCAAATATCCGTGTATCTATCTCAATCGAGCCTCTAAACCCTTCAAAGCTGTCAATTTTCCACTAACCTGTTATGCACAAAAGTCAAATTTTAGAGTTATGTCACCAATAAAAAATAGAAGAAACGAAGCTTTGAAACCAATTCACACACAACACAATGTGGTATTCATACAAAGCCATAAAAACAAACTAAACTCAGAACATTGGAATGGAAACAACTTCAAATTATGATGCAAAGCATGGATTCAGGGTATAAAGAATCATTTTTATGCCACCATAGTGAAAAGTTAGCACTTTCTTTCATCTTTGCATATTGGTTTGATGCTTCAAACGATGCATTTGTTATATTGAAAAGTGCATTACATTATTGAGCTTCTCTTTGTTTCGAGAATAGTTTAATATTATCTACTTAATAGGGCCAACCATGTGATGGTGGAAGCTCATTTGGCCCCTCCCCCCCCTCACATCACTCTCAATTCCCCATACCCAATCATATAACATTAATCATTCATTCATCCATAAATAACATATAACATTCATTCATTCATCCATTAATAACATATAGCATTCATTCATCCATTAATAACATATAACATTCATTCATTAACATATAATATTCATTCTTTCAGTTTTTACATATTATAAAAAATATGGTTGTCATGATATGATTACAATCACTTTTTTTTTTTGTTTCCTTTTTAAAGATAAAAAAATATAAAGTGGAGTATCCTTTTCTAAATCATCTGTCCCCCCTTTAGTTGTTATGCCCTATGCTCATGATCTTAATGTACGCCTAGTTGTCTGCTCATGATGTGGACGCCGCTGCAAGGGGGGGTCTGCTGCAATAACAAAGAGATATTAAACTGATATGTTTTATTATTATTTTTACAATTATATCATTAAGTAAAAGAACATTAGAGTGGTTCTCTTTACCTGATGGGTCCACATCATGTTCCTGAACTTCTGTTATAGACTCATGCTCAACATGTTGAACACCCTTTAAATCCTGATCTGCAGTTGAAACATGAAAGGTTACATTAATTAATACACCAATTGAAATTAAATATGTTTAAAATAACATGAGAGTGGTCCTCTTTACCTGATGGGGCCACATCATGCTCCTGATCTTCTCTAGCTTGATCATGCTCAACACGTTGATCACACTCTACATGCTCTAAAGTTAAAACACAAAAGGTTACATTAATTAATACACCAATTGCAATTAAATATGTTTAAAATAACTTTAGAGTGGTTCTCTTTACCTGATGGGGCCACATCATGTTCTTGATCTTCTCTAGCCTGATCTTGCTCAACATGTTGATCATGCTTTGCATGCTCTAAAGTACCGTGATGCACACCATGACCTTCATCTGTAGGTTGTGCTCCACCCTCACCAGGCTGCATTCCAATGTCATGTGCAGTATTATCATTGCTTGAATGTTTAAAACAAATAGGCATGCAATTACTTTATGGTGGAAATTAATATTGAATAGATTGCACAAGTATTCAATTTTAAATAAAATTTATTGAGTTTATTTACCTACATGTCAAATGTAGTGGAAGATTGTGTTTTCCCAGTCAAGTCTCTTAGGCATTTAGCCATGGCTCCATAGCCTTACTGGAAGGAAATCTTCAAGTCATTTATTGATTCTTACAATTCGTGCGGCTAATTTCATATAACCACTAGAGCCAAGTTTGTGTTGCCCGTGTTTTTCTAGTCTTGCCTTTGTTTCCTTCGATATGTCGAGCAGCCTATGAAAAGTTTGAAATATGTTATATTATGTAAAAAGAAAGAGTAATCAGTATATAATTACATTATTGATAGTATAACATACCTTCCTTGGCCCGGTGGTGTCTTTCCTTTGTTCTTTTCAGCCTTCTCCTTTCCATCTGACACTAGGTCCTTCCACTCCCTCTCCGGAATGATGTGGGGACGCTCATACTTTTTGTTTTTCTCTAAATGTGACCTATATTGGTCCCTCAAATACTTTAGATAGGTACCAACTTTCTTAAGGACCTTGGTTCAGTTGAGTGTTTTATCACTAAAGAGCACAACTAAACGGTTAATGAGATCATATTTTAAATCTTGATTTTGGGCATTCCATCATGTACATATGGTGGGCTCGAAGAGATCCAATGTAATATCACTTAGATGTTTATAAAAAACATTATTTCCTACAAAATGATCATGGGGTCAATAGTCTAAAAAGAGCGATCAATAAGTAAATTTCAATTGGATTATATATAATAATAATTAAAACATTTTAAAGTACCTGGGACCTTCTCTATCTTTATGGGAACGAAATCCTCAGTCACAACAAATGTGACCAACATTCTTTCTATACTAGTAATACGGGAAGATCCAGGAAATGCTGCTAAAATATCACCTATACTAGTGGCCTCTGCATCCCCAGGTACATGTCCTGACACATGTTCTAGCATGTGTTAATTGCTAGAGGGTGCACTAATGGATGCCTGCATGGTATGTGTTGCCAACATTTCAAACGACAATATAGGCATGGATGATGGGGTCAAATGATGTGATGTATGCACAAGAAGATCAGGATGGACACTTGTACCAACCCCTACTCCTCGGGCAACACTTATAGTACCCTAATCATGGCCAGGAGCATCATGAGGACACAAAAAATCCTATAAAAACAACACATATTTTAGTTCATGACATAAAAGAGTACAAAATATAAAACCATGAATGAACTTATGTTATAATTAAGGACCTCATGATAGCTTACTTGTACGTTTTGTGATCTCTTAGTCAATATTTTAACTCTCTCTCTTACCTCATATGTTTGAGGCACTATGAATAACAACTTAAGGATTTCTTCATTGCATTTTTTTGGGTCTTCCTTATGATTTCGAGAGGGTTTGTTGAATAAGTGATGTCATCATCACATAATATTGACTGCACCTCCCTATGGATGCTCTCGTCTATTATTGGTGCCTTTCCCCGATCAATCGACTGCAACAAGACTATTAAAAACATTATCAAAATTAACCCAATCAACTTATGAAAAAAAAATAACAATAAAATATTTTTCTCGCATCTAATTTATACAATGACAACGAGGTAAACCTGTCAGGTAGAAGAGCCTGAAGATACATTTTGATATGTGATCTGGGCTGTAGCCTTCTCCGTACGATCAATGTCCCACTGTGACAAAAATTAAATATAAAAAAACATTACCAAAATGAAACCAATAGACTTACGAAAAAAACATAAGAATAAAATGGTATATTGGAGTTATTAATTGGAGGTTGGGAAAAATGCTACATAGTATGTACCACCCCCATAGTAACTATGTTTTTAACTAAGTGATTCAAATTATAATTGATTAGAAACTCTTCCCCTGTAGTGATTGATTTTATCGCACATACGAATACATGGTTTCCCTCGCGCACCTCGAATATGCAATTGGATTGCTTATTTGTTGACCTAGGTCATGTACTGTTTATAAACCCTGCAATATTCCCTGGTGCTTTTGGCCTTCTATCAATGTACATAGCCACTCCTTTATTTTGATCCTTATCTTTTAGTTGTATATAATTTGTTGATAGTGCATACCTACGCATACTTCATGTATATCGAACTAGTTGCATCCAATATTTGTAACTATAACAGGGTCTAACATACTCCATCAATTCAGTAACTTTGTCATAACAAATCTTTATGTCATCCATGCAAAATAGGCCCAAACCATGTAATGATGATGGTGCTATGCGATATATCATCTTGTTGAGACAAAAATTAGTGTTTATTGGAGGAAGTTCCTTGGGTAACCATTGTTTCCGTAGATGTTCTTACCTCAAGGGCACCTCAACGTCGCCTATGCTCTCATCATCATAAGAACATGAGCCCCCTTCAACAAGAAAAAATTCCATGCATTTACAAAATGTTCTAATCTTTTGACCTCTAGTTGATCTCCCTCTTTTAGATATACTACATGTCTCACTTTCCTCTTCTCTTCCTGAATTTCCCTCACTCAAGGATGACATATATGACAAATACCTATTTGGTGGTACCTACACTCATAAGGATGTTGGATGAAGTTCTTTCATGGTGATGTGATCCTAAGGTGACATTATGATTAATCTATCATTTCATCATTAGAATTTCATAGGTTATAAGGTAATCAAGTCTTGATAGATTGCAATTTATTGTTACTACCGTCCAAATGTGTCCATCACAAATCAAATCTACTTAACTTTTTAAATCCCAAACTTTGTAACAAGTGTTAAATGTAACTATGGTCTACCAGTTACACAACCAAGGCCTCAAATGTATTCTCTAATTGTAATCAATGGACTTTTGCTCTTCATTCAAGTAAAACTTGAAGGGAAACATCACCAAGTGGTTTATTGGACACCTACATGACTCAAAATAGCAGCAAATTTAAATTTAATTTCCATATGTCTAAGTGGTTAATGGGGAGGGAGTGTGTACTAGGCCTGGTTAAGTCATCATAAGTTTATGCTTTGGCAATTAATTTTTTTTAAGTCATCTTAAATCTTCCTATGTCTAATTTCTAGGAAACTTTTGGTATGTTTTAAGGTAGGATGATTGATAAAAGATCCCAAAGAGCCTTTCTCCATGGTATCCAGGTACACATAGCAGTGGTCTTCTCTTATACGATTGGACATGATTTAAAGAACTTAGCTAGGAATTATTCATTTAACCTAAGGTTTTCTCATAATGCCATCATTGGAAAAGTATGATCACATTCTTCTATTATGAAGATATGGTCTATGTGCCTCTAGTAATCCCTATAAATGTTTGTAAGGATAAAATAACTAATTGCATCAGGTAGGAGAGAATCAAATTTGAGTTCTTCAAATATTATATTCCTCTATTCATAATTTTTAACAGTTGTGTGTGGAGATGGTTATCACTACCAAGAAGGGAGGAGACCTTTCCTTGTGATGGAACTTCAAAATTTTTCTCTTTGTGTTCCATTTTTATCTTTCCTTATGTCTCTGGTCATCTATGGTGTTTATGAAAAGCCTAAGGTTGGGGTTTTACCTTTGTCTTCATGTAAAACCCTAGTGTTTATCTTATGCCTTGGGTGGGATCTTTTGGGCCGTTACTTTTTGGAATATCACAAGGCAGTCCAATTGGCTGGTGACACATGTGCTTCCTAGCTCGATGCTTGTTTGCTCCTTTTCTTTTTCTATAAGAAGGATTTGAAGGCCAGAAGTATGGGTTAGAAAGTTAGATATTTTTGGTCGAGTCTAGATGAATTTACAGAGAAAATTGTAAAATCTGATGGTTTTAGGGAAAATGCAATTTAGGTTTTGAGTCATTTTTTAGTAGGTTTTGAATTCATGGGGATTTGATGTTTTATGAAAGTACTAGCATTTGAATTGATATGATTAATTCCAACTCATGTCTCTCCATTATACAAGCATATATGAATTTGGAATAAAATGAAAAAAGGGTTGTTTCATTCATCTCACTGTTGTAGTGTGTATGATTCTTGTTTTAGGTTTAATTCAAGGAATTAATTAAAATGCTTGAATGGGATTGTAGGTGGATATGTTATGTATAAGGATTTGATAAGTAGTATTGGGTTAGAATACATATTCATGAGATTGTAAAGCAATGTTACCAAGGATCTTATATGTTGTGTTAAATCTATCATAAACCCTTAGATGCTTATAAATTTGACTCCTCCAATGGATATATGGCACTGATCTAAGCTATACTTATTCGTATGGTTCAGTATTTGTTTTCCTTTACCTAGAGGTTGCTACAAATTGCAAATCAATAGCTATCTTATACTGTGAAATGTTGTAGTTATCTCATGCTCCAAATAGTCGATATTATTGATAAACAACCAATTCTATTCGGTATTATCCTATTATGTTGAGCTATTAAATGAGATTATCTATTGTTGTTAATGTTTTTTTTATGATGGCGCAGAGGTTGTAAATGCATTAAGGGATCACCCTCCTGGGTCTTACAGAGCCAAAAGTATAGGAGGTCTTTCAAATCCTCATTAGTTGGTCCATGTCCTTTGAGCTGCCCTTTAATGGAATTGGAAATTCCATAGGTAGATTAGAATATCAACCTGCTTACTGTAAAAACAACCAACACCTTGCATATGTTTGTGGTGGAGGTATTAAAGAAGAATTGTATGCCTCTATTTACATTCATTAGATCTGCCTTAGCCTAGCATATACTTGGGCTAAGTCTACAATTGCTTCAAACTCATGCGATGAAGGCTATGTGTGATGAAATCCTAGACCTCAACCAAGATGTGGGTAGATTATGGGAGTTTTTCCAAGAACTGAGGCTGGTCGATAAAAATGTGAAAGACTGAGCTATTTTATTTTTTTGTCTTATCTTATACCATTTTATGAGAATAGGGGTGCCAAACTTACAGTACTCATTGCCCCTTGGTTTTCGATTTTTCTTGAGTGCCCTCAACCTCATCCTCGACATTGGTATTGACCTTGTTTTCACTCCTCCAAACTCTTCCTTGGTGTTGATATTGACCTTGTTTTCACTCCTCCAAACTCTTCGTCGGCGCTGGTATTGACCTTGTTTTAACTCCAAACTCTTCCTCAATGCTGGAATTGACCTTGTTTTCACTACTCCAAACTCTTCCTCTACGTTGGTATTGACCTTTCACTTCTCTAATTTGATGAGCTACAACCTAGTTTTGTTAGGTTTTATATGTTAATTAAATTGAAAATTTTGGTGCCATTTAGCTAGGTTTTAATATTCTACAATATAGTTAAGTATACATTAGCTATATTTTACATAATAAATAATATAATTATTCAACTTATTATAATTATATATTATATTCTTTAAAAAAATTATTAAATACATATAAAATTATTATAATTAATAATTAATAATTAGTATATTTTTATATAATACAAAATATAATTAATATGAGAGAGAGAAACTAAATTTTGATTGGTTGCTTCATGTCAACAATCCAAGGATGGCATGTGTCCTTGGGGAGTTATGCCCAAGGTAGCATGCCATTTGATTAAAGATATGATAATTCTCCTTTAAGACCTCTTCCATGTACCCATTGCACACTTAAGGAGACAAAGATAAATAGAGGGAAGAAAATATAGAGAGAGAGGGAGATAATGACAAACATACAAATAGAAAGGGAGACAAAGAGATAAGGATGAATAGATAGAGATATAGGGAGGGTGATTGATATAACTCTCCCTGTCGCTCTCTATATCTCTATATCTCCCACTATCTATGTCACTCCCTCTTCCCCCCTCTATCTATTGAGATATCTCTCCCTCTCCCCCCTTTCTCTATCATTCACTCCATCTCTCCCTCCATCTCTCCTACTCTATATATCTATCTTCTTTCTCTTTTTATCTCTCTCACTCCTCTCTCTATCTCTTTCTATCTATATCCTTTTCTCTCCATCCCCCTCTCTATCTCTCACCAATTTTTGCACACATATACCCAAGATTAATTAGGAGGTGGAGGGTGGCCAAGAGAGAGAGAGAGATGGAGAGAGAGGGAAAGGGAGAGAGAGAGAGAGAGAGCAAGGGAAAGGGGGAGAGAGAGAGAGCGAGATGCAGAGAGTGGGAGAGAGAATTATGAGGGGGAAGGGAGAGAGGGAGATAGAGAGAGAGAGGGAAAGGGAGAGGGAAAATGAGAGAGAGAGGGGGAAAGGGAGAGAGATATATATATATAG
>VDFB02123513.1:127856-193608 GCA_007258455.2 Sequoia sempervirens | reverse complement strand
TGATGATGATCTTATCTATATTGACTTGTCAATTTATATATATTAAAAGTGGTCGATGATTTTTGGATGGATATTTATTAAGTATGATGATTTTAATTTACTACTCAAGATGGATGTTGTCAAATTCAATTAAATAATAGATATTTGATTCACTTGTCTTAATTATAGATGATGATCATGTTACAATAATTATATTGTTATTTAATCATATGAGTTAAATAATTAAGTTACTTACTCTATAATCATATGAGTTATTTAAGAGGCACGATATATTTAACTAATTAAATTGAAATGAAACATATTCAATTAATAAATGGAAGAAAAACAAGAAGCATTTTTAGAAGAAAAAAATGAAGCAAAAATGGAAGCCAAACTAGAAGCAAACCAGAAGCAATCTTGGAATAAAAATTGGAAGCAAAGCCATAACCAAAATTGGAAGTAAATTTGGAAGCAAAACTAGAAGCAAAATCAAAAGTAAAACCAAAAGCAAATCTGGAAGCAAAACCGAAAGCAAGAACGGAAGCAAACTTGGAAGAAAAACCAGAAGCAAACTTGGAAGAAAAACTAGAAGCAAAACTAGAAGCAAAACTAGAAGCAAAACTAGAAGCAAAACCAAAAGCAAAAATGAAAGCAAACGTGGAAGCAAAACTAGAAGCAAAACTGGAAGCAAAATTAGAAGCAAAATTGGAATCAAACTTGGAGGAAAAACTGGAAGCAAAACTAGAAGCAAAATTGGATGCAAAATTGGAAGAAAAACTAGAAGCAAAAATGGGAGTAGAGATAGAAGCAAAACCAGAAGCCAAATTGGGCACCAATTTTGGCACAATTTATGTCATTGCTTCCCGATGCTATTTTAGGTGCTAACGGAGGTGCTTGATTTTCTAGTGCTAAAACCAACGCTAAGTCCAACGACAAAACTGACAAAAAAGTTGACACAAAAATAGACGCCAAACTAGCCATGCCTATTTGTGTCAAGCTTAACACCAACCAAATTGTTCAACTCATGTGCTCAAAATACACTAAAATTTGGTGCCAAAGTTGGCACTAATTGCCTATTGTGCTATTATGGGGAGAGACCTGAGAGGGACCTAGGAGGGAGAGAGGGAGTCAGAGAGACCTAAGAGGGAGAGAGACTTAAGAGAAAGAGAGGATTAAAAGTGAGGGAGAGATAGAGATATGGAGAGTAAGAGGGAGATGCAGAGGGAGAGAGAGAGAGAGGGAGAGGGAGTGAGAGGGACCTGAGAGAGAGAGAGGTAGAGAGAGAGAGAGAAAGGATGGAGATAGAGGTAGAAAGATAGGTCTAGAGATCAAGGAGAGAGAGAGTGAGAAAGATAGGTATAAAGAGGGACAAAGAGAGAAGAAAGGAGGGAGGGATATGTCTACACTTAAGGGGAGACAGTGATTTTTAGAGAGGTAGAGAAAGGGATAGAGAGATATAATTATTTATGAAGATTTTTTCATATCCTTGCTAAAAAAATATATAAATATTTCATTATTCATTAATATTTCTAATGTTTCAAGTATTGTGAGATGAGTGTTACAAAAAAATCATGAAAAAAAGACTTTGCATGTGAAAGTAGTGAGCATTTGATGTTTCAAAAATTAAATAATAAGTTCAAATGATTATAATAATTTTATTGTGTACAATGTAGAAATATCACCTAATCCATTGCGTAGAGTTCTCAATCGCCTTTCCAACGCCTATAAAAAGTTGAAATTTTGATAAGAAACACAAAAGTTATGCCCATTTTACTAAAGAGGGTTTTTTAGGTCTTCAAATGGATATCCATTTTGCTTTTCAAAAAAATGGGTTCCGGCTTTCAAAAACGGATATCCATTTTGAAATGGATATCCATCTCAAAACTTATATCCGTTTGGGATTTGGTTTGGGATTTCCTAGCCTGGAAAGTCAACCCAAAAAATGTGTTTTTGAAAATTTGTTTAGTTTTCCCAAGTTCGGGCTTCAGAAGCTACGAATTTTTTGACCAATTTCATCAATGAAAAGGGGTTTATAGAAAAAATTAGTCAACTTTCCACCAATATAACTTTTTCCTTATTTCTTGAATTAAATAAATAATATATTGGTTTTCTACCTTTAATGCCTAAAGTCATGATTGATAGGTCGGATGAAAACTTCTATAACTTTCAAACTACTTTAACATTTTTTCGAATATAATAAGATGCACTACATTCTATGCTTCGTGATACTATAGGATAAAAAATAAAACTAAAAATGAATTTCATAATTTTTTGACCAAGTTATGGTGGTCAGACACATACATTTTAATAATTCTGAAAAGTTCTAGTAAAAAATTCATTACTAATTATTTATGTGCAAAAAAATTACAAATTTTTTTGGCACATCCAGAAATGTGTATTTTACTTATATTTAAAAATTTAGAAAAAAAATATTATGTTTTTCTTGTACTTAGGGTTGTCAGACACACACCTGCTTCTTATCTTTTTCCTAAAAAATTAGTACCATTGCATTGAAATTTCAAATTTTCTCAAATCAAATTTACTTTTTTCCAAAAAAGGACTAGTAGCCTAGGAACTACACTCAATTTTCTACAACTTTTGTTCTTACATATTTTTCAAATTATGTTAATAACCTATTCAAACTTTAAAGTCAAGTTGCCTAAATCTGATTTTCTGAATTTTCATCACCACTTAGAAGCCTAGTTTGGACTCCCATGATCCTACACATACCTAGAGTTCTTTTTGAACAAAAAATTCCAAAAATAGAAAGTGCAATTCATGCAACTACATGTATGAAGATGTATGGAGGTTATACCAACATTTTTGGATTGTGAGTCTTGAGATGTATATCCAAGACCTTGTGCACGCGAATTTTCTTTGACATGGATGGGCTCTAAAATACCTTGCTCATGAAGGCCTAAACCTTTTCCTTAATAGTTCATAGTCTTGGGCATTCGATCTATGGTAGGATGCTTATTATTTTGGAAGCATGATGCAAGTCCATTATCAGGTTGGGGAGGATGGGCGATGTATATGCATTGTTCTTCTTTTGCAAGAAAATCACCATGGATGAATGTAAGAGTACCAAGGGGATATAAAAGTGGTGTTGGGATAGCTTGGTTAGGTGGCGATGAAGGATCATGAGATGGAGATGATGGGGGGATAGCATCTTGATTGGGAGGATTGAGTGATAAGTGATCATGAGGGGGATTAGGTGGTATAATAGGATCTTGATTTATAAGGGGATAATGGGATGGAGTGGATAAGTTAGTATGATCTTGAGATGGAGTGGATGGGATAGCAGGATCATGATTTGGCTGAGGACAGGGATCATAAGATGGATTGGATGGGGGACTATGATCTTGAGATGAAGTGTATGAGATGGTAGGATCTTGATGTGGATGAGGGGATATGTTGGTATGCTTTGGATAAAGCTCTTGGCATGTTTCAACTTGTGTGGGTGGCTTAATTATAGAGAAGTGTTAGACGAACTCCTCAAATAGGGGAGATGAAAGGATGGAGGGTTCATGAAGTTCAAGGGAGTAGATTTTGGTGATACTAGGACTAGGGGGAGTGGATTGGATTTGGGTGTCCTCAATGGGTTGGGTGGATCTAGGAGTAGAAGATGGGGATTCAATGGATTTAGTGGGTTTAATGGTTTCAATGGTTTGGACGATGTTAGGAGTGGCAATGGGAGTGATAGGTGTGGGATGGAGAAGGGAATCATCACTAATGATCATGGATGATGGATTGGGATGAGATGGCTCTACAACTTCAAGATGTGGATTTGGGGATGTCTTCTTTGTCATGAGTCCTTGGATGACATCTGGAATGAGATACTTGTGTATTGTAGGCTTATATGGGGTGGTGGGAATAGATGAAGGATTATGAATGGGTAGAGGATTAGGATTATAGATTGGTGGATTAAGATTAGATGGAGGAATGGGACTGGATGGAGGACTAAGGGTAGGTGGAGGATTAGGATTGGTGAGGGGATCAAGATTAGATAGAGGATTAAGGTAGGATGGATTGGAGGGAGGATTAGGATATGATGGAGTGGAAGATGGGGTGATATAAGAGGATATGGATGGTGGATTAGAATCATGGAGTGGAGGGTTAGGATTATGGATTAGGTTTGGAGAACAATGAGATGATGGATTGGGATTAGATGGAGGACAAAGGTATGATGGATCGTAGGGAGGATTAGGATATGATGGAGTGAAAGATGGAGTGGCATAGGAGGATATGGATGGTGGATTAGGATAGAAATATGTGGATGGTGATTTGACATTGGAGAAAGTGGATGGGGAAGATAATGGATATCCCTTTTCAACAGTAGCATAAGGATTGCTAGTGGATGTGGATGAAGGTGTGATAGGATACCTCAGAGGAGTGATTGGATTTTGGAAGATGGTTGGGGAAAGCTTGCTAGTAATGATAACATCAAAGGGATCTATATCATTATCATCTTGATCAATAAGACTTTCATTATCACCATCAACGTAATTGGGATTCCCCTTGACTACTATTTTTGGTTGCACTTATGGAGGATAAGTATTCATGGTGTTGGATTGAAACTATGGGAATAGATTATCAGAACGAAATGAGAGATGATGAAAAGATAAATAGAATGGATTAGAAGAATGGGGAAGAAGGGGTCATAAGATTTGTTTCGATATCAGAAGATCTTGGATGTGGATGGACTAAAACTCAAATTGGGATGTGAATTAAGCTTAGATTGGGATTCGATTTAAGCTCATATTAGGATTGGATTGAAGCTCATATTAGGATTTGAGTTAAACTCAAAGTAGGATTTGATTTAATCTCAAAATATGATGATTGGATTAAAGATCAAATTAGGACGGGATTTAAGCTCAGATTAGGATGGGATTTAAGCTAAGAATAGGATGATTAGAGGATGTGATGGGATAGATTCCTAAGTTCAAGGATTTAACTAAAATGATGAGGAAGATTGTTGGATGAATGAAGGATAAGTTTATCTGACTCCTTGCTCAAAGTGGATGATGTTTGGATAGATTGATGAGGGTTGATGAGATGAAAGTGATCATTTGGAGATGGATATGCAAAAGGAAAAATGATTGGACCACGATTTCAAACTGGGGAAGATATAGGCTAATCGTGACATGAAGGATTGACTCTGGATTTTGAATGGGAAGTGAATCCGCCTCTATGTATAACGCATTTTCCTCTCTAGATTGTGGATTCTCCTATCTACGAATATCACAGAATCACCCCTGTAGGTATCAAGATCGCTTATTGGTAAAGACAAGATCATCTATGTAGACTGACCGTACGGAGAGGTGTGTAGGATCACCCAAGAAAGAAGTGGAATTGCCTATCAAGGAAGGACTTAGTATGGATGCAGGATTATGCAAGCACCTATACAGGGGACAAAATTTCCTATCTAGGGATAAGTAAGGATAGTGATGATATGGACTCAAAGTGGGATCGCCCCTATGGACAACAGGTTCACCTATTCTTCAGGATGTATAGATGGAGGACTAGGAGACTCGAACATAGGTTCACCTATATGGGGGACATGATCGCCTGTTCATGGAACAGGTGAATTCAAGTACACCTATCTAAGGGATGGGACAAGCGAGTTCACCTCTGGAAGAGGTATTTTTTTCCTATTAGGGATGACTAGAATGCATTGGACTTAGGCATTGGTTTTCCTCTTGAAGGGTAGGATCGCCCGTCCATAGTGCAAATTCACCTCTGAGGGCAAGGAAAGACTATGGAAAAGGAAAAAATAGCAAACAACAAGTAGTGGGAAATAACAGACTCGGACTAAAGACCCCGATATATAACAAGAAGACATGCCAGACAAAACAAGTCTAAAATTAGTGATAAAGGGTTTACAAACTTGATGTAGGCCCACCACCTTAGGGTTACCCAAGGTTAATACTCTGTGATACTAGGGTGGTTCTATGGATCACTCTTTCTTGCAAAGGTGGATAGCTAGAGATTAAATGGCACAAGGTCATCAACAGACACCACAGGCTCACCTTCACTCTCTCGCTACATAAATATCGTAGTTCACCATGAGGATTTCTTTCTCAACCTAAGGGAGTGTGTGGTGAGTAACTTCAGGGTGGCATCCACAAATCCATGCACTACACTAAGCCTCGACTAAATACGGGTCTTATCTAGGCTATACAAGCTATCTAGGGAGTCCTTGATACACCAAGAGGGTGTGTGAGGCACAACCATGAACACCAGCCCATCACAAGCATGAATCGAGAGCCCCAACTAGGTACTAGAAACTCGGACCAACCCTTCACACCTAACTAGGAATCACCCTAGTATCAGTGCTTTACTAAACATGATGCAACTGGATTGAGGCACAACTATGGCTCTCCCCCCTTTATATACCCCATTGATAACACATGGTCGAGATCATCCCTTAGGGTGATGAAATCTCCAAGTAGGTCTCCTAAAGGGTAGGAAATGCTAAGTGTTTCTAATCCCAAATCTTGCACAAGGTGCAAGGGGAGAGCATACGCGCAAGCTAGAACTCCTAGGTAGACTCAACTGGACTAGAATGAGTTGTGATTTCTAATCCCTATGCTCACCGTACGATGCAAGGGGGTAGCATACATCAACAACCCGCTCCCAAACACAACAAATAATGTTCTTTGACCCTTTAGAAAATTGACGTGTGCCTAGATTAGTTAGGGAAATCAACCAGCTAATGTCTTCGATTGCACGTCTTGCAAAATATATGTTAGTAGTTTTAATACTACAATCTTGGACAAACGATGGAAAGTTGCACAAAAAGATGATTAGATGCAAAGAAAATGATGAGAATGAGAGGATTGTTAGCCTAGGGTGAGGGAAAACACCCAACTAAATGAAAAGGGGGTGCAAGGGGATGGTCTAATCCCCCACGGAAGGGTTTGGGGGGCTAAGCCCCTAGAGATTTTTTTTTTAAAAAGGAAACTATAAAGTGCTATAAATTTTTTGCTGAAAACTGGGATTTTTACACATTCTATGGATCACAAAAATTCACCCTTGTAGGTAGCATATTCGCCCTTGTAGGTTGTAGGTTTGACCCTCTAGAGTGCAGGTTCACCTTTGTGAGTAGGAGCAAATTCTCCTCTATACCTAGCACAGTCGCCTGTTCAAATTGCAAGTTCGCCCAAATGCAGGATCGCCTATCTAGAAAGAGGAAAATGCACCTTCGCCTGTTGGCTAAGTAGGTGTGCCCGTTCGAGAAGCAAGTTCTTCTCTGCAGAAAGGCCAAAGTCAGAATCTCCTTTACACGTTAGGTGATATATAGGCGAGTTTGCAATCACCCTTTCAATGAGCGGATTCACCCTTGCAAGTCAAGTGTCAGATGGTCAAGTGCACGATCACCTTTTTCAAAAAGTGGTGGTTGCACATTCGCCTCTTCGAAGGTGGATCCACCCCTGTGGTCAAGCGGATTCGCTCATCAGGTAGATTTTCCTCTGTAGCGTAGAAAAATCCAAACTTGTAAAATGGAAACAACAAAAAAAATTCAAGGACCCATGATGTGGATCCTATCAAGAATGCCAAAAATGTGTGCAATTTTTTTAATCTAATAAAAAATGCAAGAAAATCAAGCAAAAGACTAAAAAATAAGAACAACACTCAAGATAGGGTGATGAGGAGCTCAAACTAGTATAGAAAGCCTCTTGTTGTGTAGATTTTCCCACGATGTTCGATTGGATGTGTGCTCACTCAAAATTTCGGCAGCATAATGACACTAGTGAAAAATGGGTGAGAGATGAAAATGGCTAAGTTTTGGATAAATAGATTTGGAAAATAATGGACGAATGGCTAAGATTGCAAGTTTGGGATCAAGGGCTGAGATTAATTCTAGAGAAAAAGGGAATATTAAATTCCATTAAAATCCTCATGGGGATGAGAAAAGGAATTTAATATTTCTTAGGGGATGATAGAGGAATTTAATATTCCTCCAAAAACCTAGGGAAGATAAAATGGAATTTAAAATTTCATTTGGGGATTTCGATGGATTAAAAAGGAATTAAAAAATCCTTGGGAGATGAGAAGAGTTGACCAAGGATTTGATTAGGCTAATTGATGAAGGATTAGGGGAAGGTTAGGTGACTAATGAGGATTAGGAGCCACTTGCATATTATGGAGGATGTGATGGGAGGAAAGAGAAAGGGGAGAGGGGATTAAATATTTAAATTAAATCCCTATAAGGTTTGTATTTAATTTAGGGGAGGATGATAAAGGGGGGTAAAGTATTTAATTGATTAATTAAATACCTTAGGGATTTAGAGGAATTTAGGGGTATTAATTAAATAATAGCAATATTATTTAATTAATGTGGATAAGAGGATATTTAGACGAAAAAGGGATAAATTTGACCAAACATAAGTGGCCAAATTTAGGTGTCTACAAATGCCATTAGCAATGCTATTGGTTGTTTCTTGAAGCTTGAATCGACTACTTCCTACATAGGTCACTCAATGTTTTCTTGTATTTATGTGAACATTGATATCTCCATGGATCTTCATGGGGATATTATTTTGATGGTGAGTGAAAGACCATGGACTCAACTCCTTGACTATGATGCTCTCCCCTTTACATATAGATGATGTTTTACCTTCATCTAGTTAAATTTTGATTGTCCACTCTCTTAATATAAGGGGTGGCTAGATGTTGTTCTAGAATACATGTGAAGATCACTTGATTAGTAACTCTCCAACTCACTAATTTTTGGCTCCTCTCACAATGATGAGACTTCTCAAGATAGTGGGTCTTCTTTCATGTTCCTCTTGTGGAACGCTATATTCCCAAGGTAGTTTGTCATTTGGGTAGCATGACTCTAGATGTTCCTACTCCTCCAACTCCTATTGGTGAGTCTCATCCATCATTTGATTCAGCTACTCAATGTCTCATTTCCTTTGCTACAATTTTTTCCTTCAACTTTGGCTTAACATCTACCTACTCTTGAGGTGGTTAATAGATGTATGGTTGGTCTAGTTAGATGATTTTTTTTGTTTTTCTCCATCCATGGATGGACTCTTTGAGGGGTAATCACACATTAGAGTTAAGGGTGTGAGATAAAATAGGGTAGGTTCTAACATTGTTTAAGTTGGATCTTTGGATAGATTTTTGTGCTTAACAACTTGGTTGTAGAACTTGTATTGATTTTCTTTTGATATTTTAGTTGCAACTATTTTGTTCTCTATTATTTGATTATTATATATTCATTAAGATATTCTATTTGATGTATAGACTTTTCAATCCCTTGGAAACCAATTTAACTAATAAAAAAAAAAAGAATATTCCTCTAATTTATTTACTAATAAAGTGTCTTCCCTCAAAAGGGATTGATAAAAATGTTTAAATGAGACCATTTGAATCTTTAAAAATAGGAAAACTAGATAGTTTTTTTAATAAGGCATAATTTTTTTCCTTCTCATTTTAAATAATTTTTATAAGGTTGTGAGCTTTCTTAATAACGAAATTAAAGTTGTTAATCCTTAAAAAAAAAAGCAACAAATCATAAATTAAAATTTGAAAAATTGTTTCAACAAGAAGATAATGATAGTTGTTCTAGATAAGTTTTATATTTAGTAATTTTTTAAAAAATATTCCAATAATGATGATGCAAATAGTATAATTGTTCTAGATAAGTTTTCATCTCTTTAACAAAGAAAAAAAGTTTTTAATTACTTAATTAATGATTATTCTAAACAAAACATTTAAACTCCTTATTGAAAAGTTGATGCTAATTTTTCTTAAGAAATTCTTCTAATTATACATATGTGCTAATTTTTCTTAAGAAATTCAAATAAAACTTTGATTAAAGTTTTTTTTGCAAAAATAAATAAAAAATATAAAGATAATCTTCCTATTACACAATTGAAATGAAAATTTTAATTAAATCTTTAAAAAAATTATTTCAAATTTTGTTAACTTCAAAATATACATATATAGAAATAAGAATTAAATTAAAATAACTAAAATTATTACAATTATTAATTAAATTATTATTATAATTCTATTATTTTTAATTATTATAATCTTTAAAGCATTAGAATTAGGATTAGAATTAAGAATAAACTAAAAATAAATTAAAAATAATTTTTTACTAATATAAATCACTCCATATTAATTCATAGATTTTTTTTGTAATTTCACTCTACAATTCTTTATTATTAGGGTTAGGATTACGACTAAATAATGTTACGACCATAGTTAGAATTAGAGATAGGTTTAAGATTAAGATAATAGCTTAGAATTTATTGTTAGGAATAAAGTTAGGGTTAGAATTAGAGATAGGTTTAAGATTAAGATAATAGCTTAGAATTTATTGTTAGGATTAAAGTTAGGGTTAGAATTACAATTAGAGTTAGGTTGAGTTAAAGTTAAGGTCGGATCATGCAAAAAGTACTAATCAACAAAATTTACATTTATTTTTATTCACATTAATAAAACTTAATCTTATTTTTTTTCAAATCTAGAAAATACAATACTATAAGTACTAGCCACGTGGCACTTGTTATCCTTTATTCTGGCTCTGCAATTCCTCTATTCTCAATTATGCGAATCTGTTTTGATAAGAACAAGATTAGGGCGTTTGAAATCCCCACATAAATTTGTTATTTCCCGAGACGAGAATGTGGAACTTGGCGCTTTTGGAGAACGTTTTGCCCCATTGGCTTGAACAAACCCAGTTGCTGTGGGTTCAGTGGGTTTATGCTTTCTGGCAAACTGTACGAGCCAGTCCTTTGGCTCTTCTCGTCTTGTCATTTTTGCCCTTTTACCTGAGACAAAAGCTCAAGAAGAAAACAGTAGTTGTTGTAGGTGAAACTAAGGATATTGATCTACTAACATATGAGGAACTGGAAGAGTATTTGCTCCATCATCAAATGATAAATATGGAGGTAGTTTCCTGTGAACGCCCTCCATTTTTGCCCCCTTGTTACAAGGTGAAGCACAATGCGTATTATTACATCACACACGTGAGTCCCATGTGTCAGATGGCAAAATGCTCAAGTCTATTTGGTGAAAACGTAATATTCGTTGAGAGGGTTCTGGCAGTATCTGAATCACTAGCAGTGGGTAAACTGATATCACAAACAGAGGCTTATGAAAAGGTAATGTCAAATCGTTACTTCTTAAGCAAAGGCTTGAAATATGTAGTCCCAACATGGTTAGATTACTTTGGTCATAGCAGCAAATTTTGGGGTATTTTGAGTACCATTCCCATTTTGCTTCAGGCCATAAATTATTATAAGTCTTCGACTTTACTTAGTCTTTTGATTATTGTATTAGATTTCTTGAGAGGCCCCTCGTATAGGCTTTATGACAGGCTTTTCAACTGCTTTGTCCGAATTGTTAAACTGAACATCTTCAAAAATAGAACACAATTGTACGATTTCTTTTCAATATTCAGCAGAAGATGGAGATACAGCGACACTGTTCAGAAATATGCTTATGTAGCACAACCAGGAGAGAAAATGAAAATAATATGGAACTGCAAATTGAGATCCCTAAAAGACAAAGAGATTGTTGAGTGGGGCGTATGGAATCATGATCCCACTGATGAGAACATATGTATGGCAATATTGACAGACAATTCTGATTATAGAGCTGAATGCAGCGTTATGCAACATGGTGAGGCTTATGCAATAGCATTATTAAAGAAGCCTGTTTATGTCCCCTGATTACAGTCTTACTATTATTTATCTTGTCCTATTGCCTTTTGTACTTAAAGTGTTTGAATGTTAAATGGGTGGGTCCTTAGTATATCGTTGCAATTGTATCTTCTCTTGGGATATATTGCAATTTATGTTGGACATTAATACGCCTTAGAACTACATGTATGCTCCAAAATTTAATCTTACTCTAATGATTAGTCAGATCTGAAATTTTTTGTACTTAACTATATACTTATTTGCCATGTAATTGGCTGCTAGCCATGAAATCACTACTTTTGTTTCTGGGCAATCATGTTTTTTTAAATAAAAGGGGAAAAACAGAGCCCCTAGAGTAATCAAGTTGCTAAGCTTTGACTAAAATTTAGTATTTAGTAAAATACACTGAATTATTTGAAATTATATATATATATATATATTTGTTTGTTATTGGCCAAGCTTGTTTTCTGGGAAGGTAGCTCTTCTATGAAGGTATGAAGTACTTGAACAACAAGGGCTGGGCCACAGCGTGGTTCCTGCCAAGTGCTGGCAGGGCAGTTAGAAATTAAGCAAAATTTAGGGTTTGATATTGATTTAGCCTGAAATTTAAAAATAATATTCTTTTCTATTTAATGAATTTTACAGTGCCCTAAAAAAGCTTATAGAACCTGGCGCAGCTTAACAGAGATTTCACCATGGCTATATCCATAGAGACTAGGCCCCAATTAGTGTTCACGTTTTAGTTCACAAGACAGACAGGGCCCTTGAAAAGAGTTCACTATAAAAGAAATAATAGAATAATCAAGAAAAAGAATCAGGTGGCTGATGAATCTTAATAGCTTTACGAACTGCATCAATTGGGCTTTTGTGCAGGGCTGTCTGGACCTTTTACTTGATCTGCTTTGTTAAGTTTGATAGTATTTGGCTGCAACAAACATTCACAGAATTTTATTTGCTTGTATTGAAAAGATCCATAATACGTAGAACAGGTAGAAGAATGCAAGTACCAGAAAATTAAGAATTGGGATTGCAAGTGCCAGAAGAATATGTATTAGAACTTACAGTTTCAAAGAACTTGATGCCAAACTCATCTGCAAGTGCTTGACCCCATGCAGTTGGAACAACCTAATGAATACCATCAAATTGTCATGATCAATAAGTTAAACAATGAGCTTTAATTGCTAGATCAAAGGAAATAATCAGCACAGAAATGAATATCAAACTTACCATCTTGCTGTCATTCATATCTGATATTTTATTGACATTTTCAGAAGCATGTGGCTCAATATTTCTGATCCAGTTACAAATGTCTCTAGACAACAGAAGTTAAGAATACAATTGAGCGATGAACGAAACACTGAATTCAATGGTGTCCTTTAGTGTAAGAACAAGGAAAATTAACATATAGAATTAAAACCTTAGACCTTGGGGAAGGCAGTTCAATAGATAATGCAAGATTTTATTCAAGACCCCAAACTAAGAGAAACATTAGAGTCACAATTCTGTTTCAAAAGCCTAAAATTCCATTTTAAAAAGAATCCTAAATAGGAATGGTTAAGAAATAAAGTCGAATATTTTTCTTAAGAGTTCAGAAAATTAGAAACCTGAAACATAACATAGTTTTCAATACGTTATGAGACCTACGTCAAGGGTAATCCAAATTGGTTCCTTAGATAATTATTCCAGTTGCATGATACGAGTCATAAAAGTTTAATCTTGAAATTGTTCAAACAAATTTCCTCCAAATTTAACAAGAAAAGGTGTACAGGGATTTTTCCCAAAATGTCAATTAGTAAATGTCTATTTCATGTCAAATTCCCCTGACATCCCAAACGACAGACAAATCATACCTTTTAACAATAAGTGATATCTCCCAGAAGTACATGCTACATTTCTTAATACTCATGTTCAAGTAAATATCTGGAGAATCAGGAAGAAAATTTCAATTCTGAATTTTAAAGGCGTCCATACTTTGGAATTCGGGGCTAGGGCAAGTTCCGATGCATAACACGGATCTCTCTACCTAACTACACACTACGGAGGAGTCTGTTTGCTTTGGCTAGGGGAAGAATGTTTTTGTAGCTGTATTTTTAAACGCCCTTCTTTTTAATACTGCCATTGACTTCTGGCATCGAATGTCGCACATCCAACAACAATGTCCATACAATGCATGTCCAGTATGTCAATTTGTGAACAAACTTAAAACCCTAATCGCCAAATTTTGGGGATATGAGTGTGGCCAAATCAAGCAATAAATCATGAATTTTACAATGTTTTTGTTACCCATTCCTATTTCATACTTCAACCAGACAGAGATTGGCGAGCTGATATAAACAATCCCTCTCCTGCTGGAATGAATCCTTCTACCATCCATGGATATATGAGATACTCACAATCTATAAGCTCATCCTTGGAAAAGAATGAAAAATAAGCAAAACAAGCCTTCAGATATGCTGGCAGGGATGGCTAGGAGTGCCTACCTTTTTCATCTTACTCAACTTGGACTGCCAGTACCTGGCAGTGTAGTGCTCGCCAGAGATACTGCTGTGGTCTTGATGGCAAGTGGAAAATAACCACATTCCTTCACGATGTTAAGACCTACCTCCTTCAGGTACTATGGCGCTCTATTTTTCCTCAGACTCAGGAAATGCATAAGCACAATATAGCTTCCAACTCTCTTCATCTGGCAAACTTTCCATTTCATAAATCTTAGCACTAAGATTTACAAAAAAATCTTCTCCTTGCACTAATCAAAATTTTGAATTGACTCTTATCTCAAATTGGGATAAGAAAATCGCCGTCTTTAATAACCCTTGGGTGGTGGGCTGGGTTGGGGGATACCCTGTTATTAAAAAAAAAAAAAAACATCATCCCTCAAGCCTCAAGGCATCATTTAAAACAATAAGACACCTCTTACCTAGTATAAAGTGATAAATCGACTCTGCTGCTATCTCTTCACTTAAAAATATGTAGAGAGATGTAGCAGTTGAGTAAGTGAAATTAAGGAGGTTAGAAATTACTTAAACCTAAAATTTATTTAAATAGATTACTTGGCAAATCATAAAAAATATGACTTAAATTTATTCATAAAAGGTGTCTAATCTATAATAGGCTATTGTGATATATAGTATTTGAAATTATTTGTACTAATGATTAATTTTTTTAAAAAAATATATCAATATAAACATTCATATAATTTATTTTTTCATAATTTAAAAAATCTGTAACATATAATAATATGCACAGATAACTAGTAAATTAAACAATTTAATACTATAGGCTAAAATCTATGGACCTAATCAAATCCTTATTAAATTGTGACAAGGCTATACAGATGGTAGGCAACTCTATATTGTCCTTATCCAAACCTAGTTCTTTGTTCAAGAACTTGAGTTTGTTTTCTCTTATTTCCCATATTCTTTGTAACTTTCAATAGATACAAAACAAGGATATCAATTCATACTTTATTCTCAATATCTCTCTAATGACAGTGGTGGTGATTTCCACTTATAGGTTCTTTCCTTGAATTGGTTGTGTTTTTGCATCATAAGACTTGGCACATGCATCAACAATCTCAAAACATGGGTGGACAATAGGTACCATATATTGAGCCAATGTGGAGCTCCAAATTTGAATAAAAAACTCTCAAATTCATCTACTCTAGCCTTGTTGGAAATTGGTGCATGTGATCCTTCTCTTAGGGTTTAGTGGTATTTTTTAGCATTGTATCAAATACTTGGTCTCGAACATCAAAATCAAGAATTGAATC
This sequence comes from Sequoia sempervirens, assembly GCA_007258455.2. Taxonomy (NCBI): domain Eukaryota; kingdom Viridiplantae; phylum Streptophyta; class Pinopsida; order Cupressales; family Cupressaceae; genus Sequoia; species Sequoia sempervirens. Next base: position 178,197 of record VDFB02123513.1, on the reverse strand, counting down.
TTCATGTTTCTCTTTCCTTACTTCCCTAACATTTGGATATACTTATTTGGTTGTGTTGGAGGGGTAACATAGGGCTTTCTACCTCCTAATTCAAGAGGAGGGTCTTGTGGTGGTCTAGATGATGGAATCCTCTTTTGTTTTGTCATAATGTTGTTTGAAACATCATTTTTGTAGGTTGTCTCTTTATTGCATGAAGGCTTCTTTGTAATTAAAAATTTTGCAATATGCATTTGGGAAATTGTTTTCTTTGCAACATCCACGATAAAAATATTTTTCTCATAAGAGTTTTGATTTATAACCAAAATTCTCATGCAAAATTTACATCCATGATAGGTTCATTAATGTAATTTCTCTTAAGAATCATTTTGCATGTTCAGGTTTTTCTCAACCAAAACTACTACTTTTTTACATCATTGCTTCATTTATGGTAATCCTTTGTATTCAATATCCAATCAATGAGTAGTTCACCTATCTTTCATGAGATTTTCCTTGAATTTTGGATAGATGTAGTTACTTAATAGAAATGACACTTGGAAGATTGTGAGAAATTATTTATTCAAATAGATTTAACAAAACTAGATGTTGTGCACTACACACACTTTGCTTGAAATAAAAGAGACAAGAAAGCATACCCATTCACTTGTGAAGAAAATTTGAAAATAATTTATTAGTCTACTTATGTATATAGATTTTCTTTATTCTAATTATAATGTTTCAAATAGATCCCCTTAATTGGAATCTCCACTAACTCCCCTAACTCATTTTCTAACTCAAAAATATTGTATTATTCACAAGCTAAATTATATTATATGGGTCACTACATACGGAATCAAACTTTGAATGATGACTTATAGTATTTTTTTTATTTCTTCCCATTTAAAAACTAAATCACCTATGTTGAAAATCAAATTAGATGATCACTTGGCAAACCATCGTTTGGCTTTCTGTCGATGACTATCCATGGAATTGAGTGTGCATTCTCTTCTTTCCTAGATTTTAATCAATTGAGTGACCTAGACTTCCATAGGACCATTTTCTTTGAATTCAAACTATTTGATTAGCTAAAGATTGAGAATCTCTATTGAGATGGGCATTTAGCATCTTTTCCATAAATCAAATTATAAGGAAATGCACCTATAATTTATTTTGGGGTAATCCAATGAGACCATAATATTGTTTTACAATTTTATGTCATTCTATCTTATGCTTGAAATTGATGCATTTAATCAATCAAATCATATTTTTTTGTTGATTCAACTAAGGCATTTTATTGCAGATAATAGTTTGAAGAATTTTTTAAATAGATACCAATTTTCACAAAAAATTCAAAAATCTTAGACCTTAGAAATGATTTCACATTATTTGAGATAGGATTTTATGGGATGCAAAATCAAATGACAATATCTTCTAGGAAATTGAGGCCCATCCTTTGTGTGTTTTCCTTTAATTTCATTGCTTCACTCCATCTTGTAAGGTAATTTATGGTTTTTAAGATCCATTTGTGTCTTGCACTTGAAATTGAATTAATCACTCCAGTGAAATCCAATCTCTACTTTCTGATTGGTTATTCCACATGAATTGGATTGAGAGGAAGAGTAATATTCTTTAATTTCCTTGTATAAATATAACATTTTTGATAATGCCTCACAATGTTATAACACTCTGAGAATATTGAAAACCAATAATATACTACACAAATTATCTTAGTGGCTATAGAATTTCTTGAAAAAATATCCACTCAATGCACCATAATAAAATTTAAACAACATCTTATCAACTTCTTCACTTTCAACACATCACAAAATGATCTCATTGAAGTTTCTTTTTAAAATGATGTTATTGAAATTAGAGAAAATTTAACCCCTTGTAATCTATAAATTTTCCTTTTAAACATATGGAGTTGACTTGGATATTTTCCTATTTCCATGAAACATATCCTATCCTTGATCCACAATATTGGTTTATTTACTTCACTAGTAAGAATTATCTTGGATATTTGATCATCTTCCTTTTATGAATCTTGACTCTTAGCAATGTGTTCACATAGAGCTCTTCCTCTAACTATCTTAGTAGCTTTCACATCTATATCATAGTCAAGAATTATAGTGATCTAGTTAGCTATTTTCTTAGTGATCTATCCTTCCATAATAAATTTTTGGATACTAGAATGAACTACATAGGTTGTGACCTTAGTCACTTATCACGAATCCTAAGGGGAGTGTGGACCATCTACCAACAATCCCCCCTTAGTGTTACCCGAGGGGATTCAAACTTGTGACGCAACACTCTAATACCAATTGTTGCATGCATAAGACAACTACGAGGGGGGGTGAATCAATTGTACCTTAAAACTTCAAAACCCTCACAAACATTCATATCCACATTAATCCAATTAACCCTTAATATGTTAGAATGATTAATCATGAAGGTAGATAACAAAAATAGAACCAAATCAACACCATACACAAGGAAACACCAAATTTACATGGAAAAGACAAGATGGGAAAAACCCTGGTGGGGATTAGCTCGCAATATAAAGTAATATCAAGACCGAATACAATAGGGCTCACTATCAGAGGGCTCACTTCCCAAAAGAAAGAAAGGCTCACTACCAGAATAGAAAAGAGTGTTACAATGAGAAATACATCTCAATGCAATGGCTTAGAAATCCACTACAATATCACCAACACCTTCGCAGTCTTTCTAAAGAATTGTAGACACCTTCTACTCACTGCATTGAGTAATCTAACACATGAAAGCTCGCACTGCACTACACAAATTCGCACTCTACAACACTACACTTCACATCATTTACATCTCTCACATCTATCGTATCATCCCTCAACAAATCAACTTATATATATATACCATCTTCAACCTTGAAACATTCTCCAAGGTCGGCTATGCACCTCAACCATGCAAATTCAAATTAGGTTAGCACCAAAACATTCCCATGATGGAAAAGAATGAAGGTAAACCACAACACACCTTAGCTAGGACCCAAATCCACTCATACACACCACACCACACTTCCACAAACATCAAAGCAACTTCACAATTAGTGTAAACGCCCAAGGTCGACCAAACCTATGTTAACACCATCAAACATTTAAGTACACACTTCCTCAAATCCAAATATGACTCGCGTACACCACATAACACTTGAAAATGATCTAGAATATTCCACAAACACCTTGGAAACCAATAAATTCCTTTGCAACAACTTTCACTTGAAGAATGTACACACCCAGTACACTCAAACAATTTTGCCATACACTGCAACTCAAGAAACTAACTTCTGAAGCACCAAACCTCAAACAACTTCAACTAAAGAAATATACAAACACTATCAACACCCTTCCATATCTATAAGACCTAAAACCATTCTGTGGAGAAATGTGGAGCAAAAACATTTCTCCCAGACACCTCTACAATATACAGTTCACACTCTAGTGAACACACCTTCCTCCACACAATGATCCAACACACAAAATTTTGGATGCAACACCTCTGAACACCTCTTAATAACATATCTGAACCACACAAGTAAATCTTGAACCTAGAAGAACTATGGATCAAAACTATAACACTACTCTACAACATAGAACACCATTGCAACACATTATTTCCTATTTTTATTCAATTTTCTAAAAATCACTTGGAAACCAAGCACTAGAGACACATCCTCAACATCTTCAACACTTCCTCATCATCATCAAGACAATTGTAGCATAGCAACTCAACCATACATCTATAGATAAAATATTATCAAATTAATACTAGATGTTGACACTAGTAGCTTACTAATGACAACATAATGAAACTAATCAAAGCATCATTAGAGACAACAACAACTCAATACCAACTACTCACACTCTTGCAAAAATCTCCTTCTCATATAGTTGACACCAATGAAAAAACTAAAGCTTGTTGACATCAATGACAACACCAACTATTCATACTTGCAACAATCTCCCCCTTTGTCATTAGTGGCAACACATGATGCGAAAAACCATCAACAACAAACATAACAACTTTGATGATCAATACTCTTCTCCATACCAACTCATTATTTCTTTTATATTGTTCTCTCCCCCTTTGTATCTTTTATTTTCACATGAATCTATCTCTCCTTGAAATTTTTTCGCATTTCTCTCTCCCCCCCTTTGAAATCAACGACAAAGGGAAAAACATTCATTCTCCTCCTTTGAAATTAATCATATTGTTTACCACTTCCTCTACAAGTTCCTTTCTTTTACTGCTCTGCATAATCCCCCTTACAAGCACACACCAAACTACATCAATCCTCAACCACTGCATAATGACAACACTTACTCATTTTGTCTACAACAATCAATAATTCCACTACCTACTCCCCCTAAGAGGTACCCACCAGTATTAGTCCAAACTAAAGAATGAATCTTGAGATTTACTAGACTGATGCATCTAGTTCAAAGGAGGGGAAATAACCCCCAACTTCTCCCGGAGATACTCAAAAGTATCCTTAGGAAGAGCCTTAGTAAATATATTAGTAACCTAATCATTTGTAGGCACATATTCAATCTTCACTTCATTCTCTACAACCTTCTCTCTCAAAAAGTGATATCGGATTGAGATATGCTTTTTCCTTGAATGCATTACCAGATTCTTTGAAATATTGATAGAACTTGTATTATCACAAAAGATAGAAATCAGTTCATCATATACCACTCTGATATCCTTTAATGTTTGCCTCATCCATAAAAATTGTGTGCAACAAGATGTTGTTGCAATGTATTATGCATCTACAGTAGATAAATACACTAAATCTTATTTCTTACTTATCCATGACACCATTCTACATCCAAGAAAGAATGCACAACTTGTACTTTTCATATCATCTACACAACCAACCCAATTTGTATCTATGTAAGCACTCAGAGTAAATTCAATATCCTTTGGATACCATAAGCCATGATTGGGAGTGCCCTTCAAGTATCTAAATATCCTCTTCACTCCTACAACATGTGACTCTCTAGGATCTTCTTGAAATCTTGCCACAAGATAAATTGTACACATGATATTTGGTCTAGTAGCAGTTAGATAAAGCAGTCCTCCAATCATTGATCTATACTTGCTCTGATTAGCCTTAGGATATTCATCATTCTTTCTCATCTTGCAACTAGTAACCATAGGCGTACATACTAGTTTAAAATATTTCATTCCAAACTTCTTCAACATTTCCTTGAAATACTTTGATTGTGAAATAAAAATACCTTTATTTGTCTAATTGATTTGTAGCCCAAGGAAGGAATTCATCTCCCCAAATATTGACATTTCAAACTCTTTATGCATCTCTTTTGCAAATTTCTTACACAGCTTCATTTCCTCCAAAAATTATGTCATCAACAAATACAACCATAATCAAGATTTGATCTTTTTCAACTTTAAAGTAGAGATTACTATTTGTGGTACCTTTATTAAATCCTTGATGTAACAAGTACCTATCTATCCTTACATACCAAGCTCTAGGAGCTTGCTTCAATTGATATAATGCCTTCTTTAGTCTGTAGACCATCTCTCGTTTATCTGATCACTAAAATCCTTCCAGTTGTTTAATGTATACTTCTTCCAATTCTCTATTCAAGAAAGCAGACTTCACATCCATTTGATAAATTTTGAAATCTTTATGTGCTGCAAAATCCAAAAAAGTCTTGATAGCTTTCATTCTTTCCATCGAAGAAAATGTCTCCTCAAATTCTATTCCTTATATACTTTTGAGTAGCCTTTACATACACGCCTTTCCTTGTTTCTTAGCACTTCTCCACTCTCACTCAATTTTTTCTTGAGTACCCACTTGGTTCCAATCACATTCATGTTTTTTGGTCTTGGGACAAGTTCCCAAGTCTAATTCTTCTCAATCTGCATTAGTTCATCTTCCATAGCCTTGATCCAATACTCATCCTTGCATGCTTCAATCACTGTTTTGGGTTCAACTTTAGAAAGTAAACATAGATTTACCTATTCTTCAACAACTTTCCTTCTTGTCACTACACCTTCGTTCTTGTCACCAATTATTTGTTCTTCAAAATGATTCTTCTACACATACTTAGGGGTTTTAGGAAGCTTTTCCAGAGCTTCTTCCTATTCAATCTATACTTCTTTTTCCTTAGATTTTTATTCTTCTCTGCAAGAAGATTCATCTAATTCATATCCATATATTACCACTAAATTCTTTTGTATGTTTTCATCAACCTTGACACTAGCACTTTCAACAATCTTTCTTAGCCTCTTGTTGTAGCACCGGTAGGCTTTGCTTCTTGTAGAATATCCAAGGAAGATACCTTCATCAGACCTTACATCAAACTTTCCTAGGTTCTCTTCATCTCTTTTGATGTGGCATTTTCTTCCAAACACTCTGAAGCATTTGATAGTACGAATCCTTCCATACCATAGATCATAAGGAGTCTTTGTGTTGTTTTCTCTTGCTTGCACTTTGTTAAGTATATAAACATAAGTATGAATTTCTTCTCTCTAGTATACTTTCGGTAGATTTGCATATTTCATCATTGTCCTTGTAACTTCATGAATAGTCATATTCTTTCTTTCAACCACTCCATTTTTCTAAGGAGTCCTAGGGGCAAATAAATGCCTCTTTATTCCATGATTCTCAAAAAATATATTAAACTCATTGGAGGTGAACTCTCCACCTCTATTAGACCCTCAAACATTTGATTTTCATATCCATTTCATTCTCAACCATAACTTTGAATGCCTTAACTTATCTAGAGCTTTTGATTTTTCTTTGAGAAAAGTAACCCATATCATTCTAGAATAATCATCAATCAATAGCATGAAATTCCTGTTACCTTATAAAATTATTACTCTAGTAGGACCACAAAGATTTGTATGCACCAATTCCAATAGTCTGGTAGAATATTGTTCTTTGACTTTGAAGCTTCTTCTTGCTTGTTTTCCAACTTGATATTCCTTATAGACAACATTGATAGGCTTTGTAACCTTTGGCAAATCTCTCATAGCTTGAACTAAACTTATTCTTACTATGCTATAAAAATTGATGTGACACATTCTTCTATTCCATAGAAAACTCTCATTGATCTTATTTATAAAACAATAACCTTCAACATCTTTGAGTTGATAGAAATTTCCTTGTATCCTTCTCCCAACATCAATCAAACATTCAAAGCATTTTCTGATCTCATGGCCACCAACCTGAAACATAAGATTGTATCCTTTGCTAGACATTTTTCCAACACTCAAGAGGTTATGTCTTAAGCACTTAACATAAAGAACATCATCAGTGGTATGCTTTCCATCAAAACTAATTGAACCTTTTCCACATATCTTAGCAAATGTATCATCACCAAACCTAACTAATCCTCCTTCATATTTTTCAAGTTTAACAAACTTACTCTTTTCACCGATCATATGATTAGAGCATCCACTATCAATGATCCAATAATTCTTCTCATGTCTAGCATGAAAAGTAGATACCAAGGTGCCTTCAATTTTAGCACTTTCTTCCAAAGCCCTTTCCTTCATAGATCTCTCATAGTTAGTAGAATTAGTTTCATCTTTTAAAGCCATGGAAAAGCATTCAACATCCTTATCATCTTCATAATCATATTCATCATCAGATATACTTGCATCTTCTCTAACATAATAACTTTTCTTAAACATCTTACCTTTGTTTTCCCTATTTTTGTCATTCAAAAATCTATTTGGACATCTTGAAGCATAATGACATATCTTTCCACAACTTAAACACTTGAAATCCAACTTACCTTTGTACTTTCCAATACCCTTTTTCATTCTCCTTACAAAGTTAGCTTCCACATCATCAAGATCCTCCTGATCTAATTCCACAGTCTTCTTTGATTTTCCAACCTTAAAAGCAATCTCAACTTTTTCACTACTTGTTTCAAATTCTCTCATTTCAAAAGTAGTCGAAGAACCATGCAATTGATCACTAGTGGTATATTAATTCAAATTTTTTGTTTCTTCAATAGCATAAAATTTATGACTATAAGCTTTAGGAAGAGTTCTAAGTAACTTCTTTACCACTTCTTTTTTCAGTTATCCACCAAGACCTCTAATGCCATTGACAACTTCATCCACCTTCTGCAAGTAGCTTGTGATATTTTCATCTTCAAAAAATTTCAAGGTCTGAAACAAGATCTTTAAATTCTACATCTTAGCTTACTTGATCTTATCATATCCTTCATAAATGCTTTCTAACTTTACCCAAATTTCTCTATTAGTTTTCAAATTCATAAATTTTACCAATTCAGAATTAGCAAGACCACTTAAGAGAGCATACCTTGCTTTACCATTATTTCCAAAGGCCTTGATATCATCATCAATGCTTAGACCATTTGCAAGAATAGTATATCCTCTCTCAACTGAACTCCAGATTTCAAACCCAAGAGAAACCAAAAAACCTTCCATCCTTGTCTTCCAGAATGCATAATCTGATCCATCAAACATAGGGATATCTTTATTGTGTGCCATCCTAGATCTACCTCAAGCGGTTAAGCTTTCTTCCAAGGAAACTTGCTCTGATACCAATTGTTGGCCCTAGTTCATCGTTGTGTCAAAATATCGATCTGTCAACACCCAATACAAATAGTAGAGACATCCAATTGCATGGGAGGTAGTTAGTCCCTTGTCATGAATCCTGAGGGGAGTGTTGACCATCTTCCAACAATTGACATCATCCAAATTGATGGATATTGATTTAAACTACTCTCAAGAAAATTTATTCCATTTGAGTAAGATGACTCTAGTAGTCCTAGAATTACTATATATATTTATGGAATTGAAATTCCTAATACACTTGTAGAATTGGGAGCTACTATAAATTTCATGACAATTGATGTAATGGAATTTTTTTCATTAAAAAATCTCTATCCTATAAGGGAATTTTTATAGATGGTAGATTAATTTATTTCCATCCCAAAAGGACTGTTAGAAAATATTCTAGCCTTCGTTAAAATTTGGGAATACCTTATAAAATTTTAGATCATACAATTTTGAACTTCAAAAGATGGTTATCCATTAATATTGGGAAGAAACCCTAATAGATTGTACATCAAGATAAATTACCATTTCTAATGGTTTGAAAACATATATCATTGTATACTCCTACCTAAACATTTGTAAATAAGTTTGATAAAATATGGGTGGATGAATCAATTGGTATTTGCAAACAAGAAAATTTTGCCCAATTAGCATGTGTTGTAATCAAAAACACAAATATGAAGCTAAATGCTACAAAGCCACATCCAAAAAAGCAACATATAATTTTCCAAAAATAAATAAGGAAAGCTTCCTTTCAACATGTCGTTGTCATCTAGTACATATAATCCAAAAATGTATTATTTTCTTCAAACATGACATTAGCTTCCATATGATGCAACCTCACTATTTCCCTCTTAGCACTCTGATGAGAAAAATGTAGAATCATGCATATAAGGAGCATAGATTGTTTGAAAAAAATTCTTGAAAAAATATGGTCAAAAGGAATTCCTAAGTATGCATTATCTCTATTTTGGACTATGTTAGTTTTTTTCATCAATATTTTGGATCAAACTCAATGATCCATCATCAAGAAGTAGAAATCAAGAGAAGAGAAATGAATGAATGCATTACTTGAGTGTTCTAAAATTAATTTCTTATAAATTCCTTAGAAACTATTAATCAAAATCAAAATTCTTCAAACAAAACCAATGGTCTTGTCAATACAATGACAAAATATAGAAATCAACCTCTATTAATTATTTCAAATGTAGTGCATAATTTAGAATTTAATACCATTTTAAGAGAATAATTATGAAAGGGCTTTTCTTCACTCTAATATTGATGTTGAAGAGTGGTGTGAAGAATGGGAGGAATTCATAGCTTTTTGTTTTCACTATCACTAGAATATCCCTCATCACTTCTCTCATGCAATGATGATGCCTTCTCTCCTAGATCTCATTTACCTTCGTACATAATTAATTAGAGTTATAGTATCTATCTTTACAAGCAATAAGGGGGATTAGTATCTAAAACTCTAACACCACATAGGTGGGAGAAGAAACCTCATCCATAAACCCACTCCACTACTACACCTCCACCACAACCAAAGCAAGCAAAGAAACAACCAAGAAGTGAACAATTGAATTTTTTGTTAGGTGTACAGGGAGAGAAGAAAACCCTATCTCAACCCTTGATGTGTGCCAATAGAAGCACACAGACCTTTCTTGATAGTATTGACCATACAATTGACATTTGACGACTCCCCATTTATTTGAAAACCTACCAAGATATGAATGATTCAAAGGCTTTCTAGCATACCTCCATCTAAAGATCAATGATTATTTCTCCAATTTCCTCATCCACTTCCTCCTCTTCAACATAAGCTAGGTCATCATCATTATCATCTTCTCCATCTGCAACCTCCCACTTGATGTCATTCAAAAGAACAATGTGAGGAGTTTTCCCACTTGAAGCCATTTTGAAGCTACAGTATTGTAGGCTACCAAGATTGTTACTAAGGGACCATGGGACATCAATATTTTGTAGCCCCTATCTCCCACCACTCTTTATTCATGTACTTTATTAAGAGAATGAAGTACGTGAATGCATATTGTGTGATAAAAAATACTACAACCTCGGTCATCCCACAATAATGGCTTACAATTTTTGGCCAAACTTGACATTGAAATCAATATTTTGAGAAAAATCATCCCTTTTTGACACCTATAGTAGGTAAACTATTAGGAATTTGAAGATGATGCAAACTAGTGATTTGTGAGATTTTTTTGAAAATTTTAAATATATTTTTTTTAAAAGAATTGAAATTAAATTGTAATTTTTTTGCATCTCCTTTGATAACTAGATTTTAATAATAAATAACATTTTAAAAAAGTGATGTGTACCTTGAATCACATTTTTTTTACAAAGAATTAAATTTTGATTCTTTTTAATTTAGGTTGGTAACACTTATATCTAGTGATTTCATTTTGTTTCATAATGTTTTGTTGAATTTTTTATTTTAATTAAGTTTTGAAGTCAAACCAATTATAATTTAGGCATGGGTGCACTTTCAATCGCGTGACTTTTTTTGTATGTATTGACCTTTTTTTTAACAAGGAAATCAATGCCTAGTGCGTACATATTTTTTGAAAAAAAAATCTACTAATTTAGTGTTTTTCCACAATGGTTTTTCACCAAACTTGATGTTTGGTGAAAAACCTATGTTTAGTAAGACAAAAAAATAAAATAAATAAAAACAAAATATATCAAATTTATTGTTGTTTGGAAGCCCGTTTCAAGGACTATGGTTCTCCAACTTGGTTCATCTATTTGACTCCATTTACACCTCCAAATCAATCTTTGAAAGTAAAAAAATGCATTAATTTTGTAATTAAAGGGGCAAAGTAAAAAAAGAGATTTGAACCCCCTCCATTAGAAGGGGGTTTCAAATGAACACCCCCTATTGGCACAAGTGGGGGTTCATTCAAAGGGGGGGTTCATTAGAAGGGGGGTTCATTCGAAGGGGTAAGACATTTTAAATTTTTTGATGGGCATTTCTAATTTTTCATTGTGCAAAAAATTGTAACCCACTATTGTGGGTTTACCTGTCTCGAATTGTCCAAACAAAGGCATTATTGTTCAAATGTTTTTTTTCCTAGAAAATACATCGATATTTGAAAAAGCGTTGATGTGCAAATAGAAGCATCGATTTGTGCAAAAGCACCGCACTGTCAAGAAAATGTGTTGATCTACTTAGTGGATCTTTAAAATGTCAAGATTATCTAATTTATTTGATTATCAAAGTTGAAAAACACAAAATACAACATGTAAACTGACTCAATAATGTGATCAAGTGATTTTTTTGTGTTCTTATTCCACAAGAACTCACTAAATGGTGTTACTTGGTCTCAACATGAAAGCACAGGGTGCTACCACAATACTATGTCTCACTTTTTGGATGTGTTGATTTTTTCCTGAAATCATTGTTTTTAGAAAAAAACTAATGATTTAAGTCTTGAGAGGCTCCATATAAAGGGTTTTAATTGAATAGGGATAGATAATACCCCCTTAAATCAAACCCCCTTGGATAGAGCCCCTATAGTATTAAACCACACCCAGAATGGAGTCTCCTTCACAGCTATCAAAATGTTGGTAAGAAACCACTTTTTCTTTGTTTTTTAGGGATTAAATAATATAATTTAAAAATTATATTTTCGAAGATTGTAGCCCTTAAAACTAGCTTTCCAACAAGTATAGGCTTAATATATTTTCATTTTATCATGTATTTAATTTTTATTTTTTACTAAACGTAGGTTTTTCTCTAAACATCAAGCTCTTTGTTGTGCAGAGGTGGAAAAATAGTAAACCATTGTAAAAAAAATTCAAAAAATACCCATTCTATAGATATTGATTTCCTTGTTTCACCCAAAAAAGAAAAATTATATTTCGATATATACACAAAAATTTAGGTTGTACAACACACATGTATGTCCAAATTATAGTTACACTGAATTCAAAAATTAATTTTAAAAAAAATGCAACAAAAAATTATGAAAAAATATCCTTTCCCTAGATATTGATATTGTGAATCTATATTCCAAAAATTAGAATTTAATCCTTTCTAGAAAAAAAGTTATGTTGTACGACACAGACATTACTTTCCGAAAATGTTGTTTTCTGTCTAAAACCAGTTATTAAAGGAGATATTGAAAGACTCGTGATTTATTTCAAAAAAATTGAAAAAAAAATATATTTAGAATCTACACAAAAATTTCCACAAATCGCTAGTTCACATCATCTTCAAATTCTTTATGGTTTAGCTACTATAGGTCTCAGAAGATGAAGATTCAGTTAAAAAAAAGATGTAAATGTCCATCTTGGGCAAAAAGTGAGACACAGTATTGTTATTTCAACCCACATCAAATTGCACAACCTATTTAGTGTGTAAATCGGGTTTTTTTCTCATTGTAGGTCTGCATGATAAAATATAGTCCATAGAGTGAGTAACTAGAGTATGCACATGTACACGATACACCTCTTACCTTGGAAAGAAAAATTCCTTGCAAGGGATTGTGTCACCTCAACTTTGTTTAGTACATGGTGAATAACTTCAAGGAATGATGCTATTCCTTTACACCACTTTGAGAAAATGTTCAAAATTCTTAGGCCTCTAAAACATAGGTTTTTAGTGGGTAGAACTAGGTGAACACTATCAACCTCTCGATAGTTGCATCAGGAAACCCACACATAATCAAAGTGCTACATGCATGGATAGACCTGTAGCTTTCACTCTCAGCCAATTTATATAGCATGCCCTAAAACATTGCTTGAGGTTGCCTTTAGTTCTCCATTGTGAGATGTATCTCAAGGAAGGCCTCCTACTCAAAAGAAAAAAGAAGGAGATGTTATTTCTCTTCATCGAAGATCACATGAGGTGCAAGGGGAGAGGATGCATAGCAAATCCTTGGGTAACAAATGAACATATACAATTCCAAGATGTTTCTCTTCACCCAAGATCACACTAGGCGTGAGGGGAGAGGATATGCATCTAACTTGCCAAGCATGTTGAACAAAGCAAACAAATATTTTTAAGTTGCACCAAAAAGTAAATATGATTGAGTTTAAGCCTACATGTTCATTGTTCAAGTTGTGTGTTCATTTTTATAACTTGAATGAAGATGTGTTCATTTTAGCCAAAAGACAAGGTGTGTTCATTGATTAAACCCAAAATCAAAGTGTGAGATAGTTGTTAATTTATTAAAGCACCACACTAAATGTGAGGGTAAGCTAAAAAAATAAATGAAATGACTCGGCTTAAATCCTTCACACAAGTTTTTAAAAACACTTTAGACTTCAATTGATTAACCATGGCTTAGTGTTAAGAAACACTTTCAAAGTTTGATCCATGATCCATACTTCATGCTTCCTTGCAAATTGGTTAGACTCATAAAACAACAATCAATAAACAAGAAACAAGTTAGGGTTAGGCAAGAAATTGATTCAATATTCAGAATAAAAACCTAAAGTTAATTCTCTAGTTCACCTACAAAAGTGTCAAATTATTCTGTGCAAAAGTGTTGCTTTGTCATGCAAAAGCGCATATGAAATGCAAAGGCACAGTTGTTTGCAAAAGCATTGACCTATAAAAACCTGTACATAAATAAAAGGAAATTAAACAAAAGTGTGGCTATTTGAAAAAGCACAATCCTTTGCCAACAAAAGTACTGCCATTTGCAAATGTATCACTCTGGTTGATTGCAAAAGTGTTGCTCTACCTCCGGTCCTACAAAGTATGAAAAAATTCACAAAAAAATAGATAATCAGGGACAAGGGTCCCACTAGGTGTGCTAGAAATGTGAACGTGAAATATAATAAGATCAAATGCAATAAGAATCAACTAAGAAACTAAGAAATTAACCTAATTAGATCATATTCCTAATGAAATTCTTGCAAATGCTAAGTATGAAGTCATTAAACATGAAATAACATTCAATTGATATAGAAAACCTAATTTAACACAAGAAAACCTCGTCCTATTGGGGGATTAGTGTTGAATCGATGTGGGATGATCAACCCTTTCCTAATCCCATTGTTGAAGCAAAGATTGGATGACCTTCAATGGTGAAATTGATGGAAATAGACAAATTCTCTCAAAAGTGAATATGAAATTAGCTATAGTCTAATTAATCAAATGCTTTGTGGATCCTTTACTCATAGAAATGAAGGTTATTTATAGGCTTTTTTGGTTGAATCAATGGCTAGGATTGAATTGGCTAATCAATGGATAGAAATGAAAGATAGAAGATGGCATGGATCAAGGATCAAATCCATGGACGAGATTGAATATTGACATGGATCAATGATTCTAACCAAGGGCTCTAATTGAATTAGAATGTGCAAGTCTGTTAATTTTAGGAAGAATGTTGGAAGATATTTCTATCTAGAGGGAAATGTTTGAATTCAAATTAGAGGAATACTCCATGAGAATATTCTCTTGCAAGTAGGAGAAGTTGGAGGAATTAGTCAATTAAATAATTAAGATATTATTTAATTGTGCAAGGTGAGAGAATTTAGGATTTTAATTAAACAATTAGATAATTTAATTAAAAAACAATATTATGACAATTAATTAAATAATTGAGATTATTTAATCAACTGAGAGAACTTAAGGGATTTAATCAAATAATGTGCATTATTTAACCAAACAAGATGAAAATTAGCATGAAAGGGGTGAATTAATCCAATAATATTGATTACCCAATTAATAGAAGAAAATGATGAATTTAACTAAACAATTAGCACTATTTAATTAAATATATGAAAAAGGTCAAATTAGAGTAGAAATGGTGTTAATAATCAAATTTAGGTGTGTGATATTGATTAGGACAATTTTAAGTGTACAATTCTATCAATTAATATTAATCAATATATCAAGTGATTGTATCAATTAGATTGATATCAAGAAGTTATATCAATCACATTGATATCAATTGATGTTTATGATGTTAATTGATATATATTTAATAATTTAATCAATATATAAATTGATGTACTGATTGATATCAATTGATATGTCATACCCATAAATCAATATGAATAAACACAAAAAAAATATGACTATTTTTGGAGGCATCATGCAAACATTTGTAACACCACATGTTATGAAACATGAACCCAAAAAGTATAAAAGGTACATGTTAGTGATACAAAAGGATAGAAGAAGCATTAAACACATGAAGGGTGACTAATTAGTACACATCCCAATGTGATATATACCATAAAATTAAAGGTTTCCTAAAATGTATAAGGCATCAACTTGTGTGATGCCTAATTAGAGTAACCTCTATGGGTGACCACTTATTATTTTTTTCTCTACATAAAAGGATGGTGTTACTCCTAACATTAAACACCTAGAGTTTAAAATATTTTAAATATTAAATTTTAAAAATAATGTAAATTAAATTATTTTTCATTCTATATATCTATTATCGACTATCATGATTCCAACTTATTATTTTTAAAACTTTAGATACTATTTCATGAATGCAATTACATTATCATTTCTAATTTACTAAGAATATAATAAGAAAAATACTCAATCTACACTATTTCTTTCAATTTGATAAGGATAGTAAGGGAATAATTAATATCTACAAAGTAATTATCATGCATTTTTAAGTCAAATTTGTTAAGGGGGAGTTCAATGCTTGCTTCAACAAGGTCAAGATGGTTTCATCCTTTGAATTCATACTAGTTAGAATGATAGGGAGGCTTTTTTAAAAATATATTCGATTGACTATGACATACAATATAAATTATAAAATTGATAGATGATTATTAATTGAATTAGTTATTTTTCTACATTTCTACTATATTTTAAAACTAATATGACCTAAATGTTAATTTAATATAACATTGTTGTTCCCTAAGATAATATTTATAGTAGATTAAGTGATAAGACCATTCCCTTGCATCATCATTAAATGTAACACAATCATAATAATTATTGTAACTTATTAATTCTAATATATTTCTCTATAATAGAATTTTAAATGATTTTATGTATTAACTTGATATTAATAAATCAATAATATATATATATATATATATGTGCAATGCACCCATATTATTAGGGGTAAATGCTTTTGACTGAAACCATGAATTGGGAACAAGAAACCACAAGAAACAACCAAACCTGCGAGCACATTGGCCCAATGAAGGCACAAGCCTTGCAAGCACTTTGTCCCAACGAGGGTTTGAACCCTAGTGGTCATCACTACAACCAAGTGACTTGACCATCGAACCACACCCTTATGGGCTCTATATATATAATTATTATTATATTTTAACAATTTATTGATTGACTCAAAAATTATTTCAAAATCAACTACTATAAAATCATATTCAATTTTTTTGTGATAAAAAGAACTAAGCACGTATATTCTTGGTGATATAATATTATATAATTACATATTTATGTTGATACAGACATGCAACAAAAAAAAACCTCGATAGATATACTTTACAATCATAGAGATATATAAGGGCCAAAAATGTATTATTCTATTGGTATTTCTATTAAATTATGTTCAAATCTCTAAATATATACGTTTTATTCAAAATAATATTAAAAGTACCTAATTCATCTTTATATCTTATATCCAAAACATAACATGTAGTTGTATGTTATATAATGTGGATATAACGTATATTTAAAATAATAATTAATATAAAAGAATGTATAATACATTATTAGATGAAATCCCAACCTTAACATATAAAAAAAATCCAATTATCACTTATAAAAGTTGTAAACAATGATTTTGGCAAACCAAAGGCTCTCTAACTCTTCTAGAATTTTTCACCTAAAAGGAGAGAGATGGGCCAAAATGCCAATATCTACACTCAAGATTAATGTAAAGACTTGGATGAAATGTTTCTAAATGTAATGTACTAAGTGCAATAAGCTGAAAGAAAGATTATTTAATGATGCTAGACCTAAGAAATGCAAAGTGTTGGGAAACACATTGTGATATGCAAACATGTGATTTATGACCTAGAAATGCAAATAAAACTAAATAGAAAGTTATGAAACAGAATGTGTGCACCTGAAGATTGAAAATGGATGGCATGAAGGTCTGAAATCCTAATAAAACTGATGCAGAAGTCAACTGGGACACTTGTGCTAGTCTGGGCAACTTAGTCCCCGTTTCAAGAAAAATTTCCCAGAAACTAGTTTTTGTCAAATGGGTATCTAGATCTAAAAAATTCATTGAAAATTAGGTTCAATGGGACTAAGTCGCCCAAGTTGGTGACTTAGTCCACTTCTGAATCTCTAAAAATTCAGAAATGGAAACAGATACTCTAGGTCTGCACTTTGGTTTCCTACAGGTGTCCGCTTCTGAAACTCTAATTTTCAAGTCTGAAGGTGACTTTTTGTTGATATTTTTGCTTGGTCAATAAGGATATGTCTTCAACAAGTCTTCAACCTTATCTTCAATGATCTTCAAACCCTCAAAGTGCCTAAATCTGCAAACATACAAAGAGAGAAGGAGAAAATGTTGATTGTTAGGGCATGGGGGTTTGCCTTGGTCAAACCCCTTTTAGGTAATTAAACCAAATGAAGAAAGAAAGTAATGAAGCATGCAAAAATGGATTTAATACCTTTCCATGATGTTTGGTCTTGAATTTTTGAAACAAAACATGAATAATATGTCCTTAAATGTCCTTAGAAGCTATCATAATGACTTGCAATGATAAAACCCTAGCTTACTTGACTTGAGAACATGATAGTGAGTTATGACTTAAGATAAGTTTGAAGATTGTAAGAGATGTAAAATGAGGAGAAAAGCGCTTATTTATACACTCTTATGCCTAAATTCCCGAAGAATACCTCATCACAGGACGACCTTAGGTCTTAAAGAATAAAAACTTGAAAGAATTTTGAATTAATTTTGTTTTTGTGCCACATGGGACTAAGTCACCCAAGGTGGCAACTTAGTCCACTTGGGAAATTTTGAGTGGATGTTGGAGATTAAGATGTATTAAATGTTGTTTATCGGGTTCTTCTTCAACAAGACACTTAATTAAGGCATGTAAGTGCATAAAGGGGTCATTTAAAGCATAAGAAAGGTGTAAATATTGATGACAAGCCTAGGAAAGTGTGAAAGTTTGTTACAAGACTTTACAACAATTTGAAATAGGTCTTGGTAAGGTTATTTAGGTGAATTATAACACTATGGTTGTAGAAAAGTGTGAAGATGTGTTACAACACCTTACAACACTCTTTCAAGACATCAATAAATGCATTTTATTCAATTTGCACGGGCCCAAGACCTAATGTGGATGTGTAAACACCTCACAACGCTAAATCAAGGCATCGTTAAGTCCAATTTTTCATCAATTATTCTCATATAAATCAAAGTATACACTTTTTGGCGACACATTAAGCCCCCACTCTAGTGAGAGGATGAACTTGCTTCAAACTCACGCTAAAGTAGGCATTCAAGCATAGTCCAATCGTACCAATGCAGATGAAAAAGAATGAAAAAGATCAAAGGAGGTTGTGCAAGCCCCAGAATCCAAGATCTTAAGTCAAAACAACATGAGTGCAAAAGGACATATACAAGGTGTATAATATGTAGTAGACCAAGATACACAATCATGCAATGGAAAGAACTATAAGCAAATGAAAATGGGGTGGATCGAGCTTCGACCGTTTGTCCATCATGTTGTGGATTAGATCTAAGATGGTTTGTTTAGAAAAAGAGATGTATATTCACTCTGGGGCAACGAAACTCATGGTTGTCCCCCAGGTGATAAATCCAAAAAGTATACTCACTATGGGGCCACAAATCTTCTGGTTGTCCATGGGGTGAGAAGTCCCGAAAGGTGAGAGACATACGCTCGGTTGGTATGCACTCTCACACACACAAATGGATTTGGAAAAAATTGTGTCGTTGGTTGAGCTTCTCGCTTAACCATACCAAATTTATACCTCCTAATAACTTTGATAAGGTGCCAAAAAAATTATCTTCGAGCTCTATGAGGTAAGAAAAACTTCGTATGCTTGACACTCATAGACAAATAGGATAGTATCACAGGCATGCAAGCTATGTTATGCAAGGTGGCCATGTAACAATTGTTGTGAATGGAAAAATAGTGCAAGGAATGTTCAAAGGGATTTTTCTTAGTTCGTGCAAGGTCTCATCTTAGGTAACATCATGCTTAATGTTTCCAAGGGAGGACAAGTCAAAGAAATATCATGCTCAGATTGGAGGGAATCAAGCCAAATGACACCACCAAGAAGAGGATGCATTGTAAGAAGAAAGAAATCGCACAATGAAATGCGAGTGTCAATGTATTCCCCCACTTTAAAGCGGTTGCAAACACCAGTACTGTGAGCAATTACTTTAAAGTAGAAGATAAAGAAGAAGTCATGAGAGCTTATTCGGAAAGCCCTATGCCAAGTCACACGTTTCCTATAAGTCACGTCATGAAAAGGGTAGTATGTAACATGTGAGCCAACTTAATGCACATCATCCATGTCCCAAGCTTGCTCTTATATGTTCATGAAAGGTTAATGATGAGTCAAAAGAGGAAACAACAAGTGACATATGAGGATAAGGCTACATAACCCCTTTCCCCCACTTATTGTAAGACAAAGGTGAGCCAAATATGATGAAAGTAAATATCAGGTAGAGGCATTAGGTGCTTCAACACAAGGAAGATCACCATTCTCCTTGAGATGTTGAATTTGGGTGGGCCCAGTTTTGGATGAAAGTGAAGATGACGGAGATACACTTAGGTTATTCTAGGAAGAGTATGATATATCAGTGTGTGTTATATGTGTAGTGCATCGATGTGTAGGAGAGAGATTAGATCCAGTATCATAACAAATGTCCAAGTGAGATGAAGGGGATTTATGTGTATGAGAAAGATTAGCTTCTTGGCAAGAACACAAATCCCTTTAAATGTTACTTGTCATTTCCTTATGAGGGATGGGAGTGATGTTTCCCCCATCACTATCATAGGTCAATGTTCTGGATGTGGAACCAAAGTGAGGGTATAAAACACAAGGTTGTTTAGGGTGTGATATTGCACACTCACCCATAAAGGAAGGTGAGAAACCACAAGTGCTAAAAAGACGTGTGTTTGAAGATGAGTTGTTTGTAGATGAATCTTTGGACCATGAGGGAGAGATTGTGGAAATTCTATTGAAAGGGGGCATAGATTCTAAAAACTCCCAATTATCACTAAAGAGTTTTGTTGTAGGTGAAAAGTTAGACTCAATTGGTAGAGGTTCAAGTTTTGATTTAGTAAGATTAGGGGAGTTGGAAATGGTGTAATGAGTTGATTGATGGATGCGTTCATCAACATCAACTATGTATATCTTGTTATTGTATTCAAATTTCATTGTATGGTGAAGGGTAGATGGGACTCCTTTTAGAGCATGAATCAATGGTCTCCCTAGGATAAGGCTATATGTAAGGGGTTTTTTCATGATATGGTTAGGGGTAGGAAACACTACATGTCCAACCTCAATAGGTAATGTGATCAACCCCAGTGGTTTCCGAGTAACATCGTCAAAGCCACAAATATGAACATCATGAGGGTGAATGAGTTTTTTGTCTATGCCAAGTTTGTGGAGGAGATCAATGCTACAAACATTGGTTTCAAATCCATTATCTATGATAGTGTTCCTAATTAAAGTGTCGTTAATGATCACCTTTATCATCAAGGGATCATTTTGGTGTTGAATTTCAAGTGAGGGTATTTCATATGTAGGGAATGTGATTGGTATGTGTAGGATCATCATGGAAAAAATAAGCCCTTAAGTGGTGAAAAATTCAAAAAAATCAGAGTTAGAAAACTTGATGTAAAAATTTGAATAAGTTATCTATATTATTTCAAAAATATGTAAGAATAGAATCTGTAGCAAATTAAATGTAAAAAAAAATATTTGGTGAAAATTTGGAATTTGAATGCAGAGTACTTAAATTTTAGGGAAAAAATAAGAATTAGGTGTCTGACCACCCTAACCACAATAAAATGATAATATTTTTTTATAATATTTTAGATATAAGTATAGGACTCATGTCCGATGTGATGTATATTTTTTGTAATTTTTTTCCAAGTAAATAATTAATTATGAATTTTTATTACAACATTAAAAAATATAAAACTCCTATGTTTGACCACCTTAACTTGGTCAAAACTTCATGATTTTTTTTTTTTAATCTTATAAGTATGCAAAGCATAGAATGTGACACATTTTTGATTCAAAAATGTGATATCATTTGAAAACTATAGATGTTTTCAATTAGCCTATCAATCAAGACTTTAGTTGTAATTCAAATAGAAAATGAATAATAATTATTTATTAAATTCAAAGTAAAGCATAATTTATATTGGTGGAAATCTAAGAATCTCCTTTTAAAACCCTTTTCGTTTAATCAATTTTGGGTAAAAACAAGTCATCACCACATACCCATCATATCACCACTTTTTGGCTCATCATGATCCTGAACATACCCTGATGTCTGAATGGGTAACTTACATGGGAGAAGGGGAGGATATTACACGTTGTGATTCTAAGTAAGATTGTATGTCTTCCTTCTATATCTCCAACATTTCATTAAATAGAGATTTAACTGTAGGTGATAGTTGAAGGAATTCCTAGACATAAATATTAGCAGGAGTCTTTTTAAGGTACTCAATAGTAGGCACACAGTGTGGAAGAAAAGGTAATGGAGTAAGAGTATTGTGTGATCCTGGAGATTTTTGAGTCACTAAGTACAACTTAGTGGCTGCAAAACATTGTTATGATTGGGTTGCATCATGGATTTCAAAACAAATCTAAATTTTTTGTGTGATTCACTAATGGAAGGTGACTTAGGAAGCTCACTACTTAAAGAAGATCTCACTTGTGTCATCAGAACCTCAAGAATAACATCTTTATGTGTATGAGGTGTTGGTGAAGGGGATGTTAATGCCACTTGATTATTGTCATCGAGGGAAGGTTTAGTGTTTAAAGGATGTGTGTCAAGGTTCATAAGTTTGAGTACCATGATATTCTCCCTAGGAGGAAAGTGTTGATAAGCCAAATGTTCATGATAGGAAAATTTTGGGCCATGTAAAATGAGTTCATCACTAGTAGGGGAATGATCAATGGGAGAAGTGTCTTGCTCCATAAGGGTTTCCCTAGGAGAAGGGGAACAAGTAAGATCTTCATGACCGTCATTGATTGTGTTTTCTAACAAAAAAGTATCTTCTTTACAACTATGAGAGATACTAGGAGAAGAAAAAATGTTAGTGTCATGATTACCGATGGTTGTGGTGTCTTGTTTAGTAATTTTATGTCCACTAAAAGTGGTAAGAGGAGATAAACAACTAGGATTCTCAAAACTCTCATTGATTGGTTCTTCTACCAAAATATCTTCGTCACTAATAGGAGAGATATTAGGAGAGGAACAAATATGATCATTAGGAATGTCCAAGGTTGTTTTCTATTTTAGAAAAACACTCTCATAGGGAAGGGATAGGAAATATTTCTTAACATGTCTAAATATGCAAGGTATTAACATAAAAATGAAAATCACTTGTAACCATTTCATACAATATTTCAACAATGTAAACCATGTATTTCCAAAGATGCAAAAAAATTTCATCCAATATATGCAAATTTTAAGAATGCAAACAAGGTATATGCAAGAATGAAAAGCACTTTTGTCAAAATTATGCAAATTTTTATGAATAAAAACATTGTATATGCAAAATTGAAAAGTATTTTTATCCATGTGATGCAAAATGTTAGAAATGTGAGCATTTTTAGATCTAAAGATGCTTGCAATTGAGATTATTTCAAAAATGACTACTCTAAATTGATTTTTTGAGCAAAATGCATTAAAAAAATGATCCCAAAACTTTCTAGACTTATAGTATATGATACTAGGAGGTCTAGGAAGTACAAAAATGAAGTTTCTGATGTCGGAATTGATGGTGAAAAATCAGGACATGGACTAAATCGCCCAAAATGGTGACTTAGTCCCAGTAAGGGATTTTTTTAGAATTTTCAAGAATTTCGAATGGATTTTGATGATTGATGTACTGTATGATGTAGACCTAACATAAAAATATAGTTTTAAAATGATAGGAAATGATTGGGATGCAAAAATGTAACCTATATGTACTTTCACTAATGCAAAATTTTGAAACCCTAGAATGCAACTTAACTAATGCAACATGCAATGCAAGCTAATTCTAGGATGATGAGGGACTCCAAAATCATAAAAGAGAGATATTCAAAAAGTGGTTTCACCAAAATGTAAACAATGATTTTGGCAAACCAAAGGCTCTCTAACTCTTCTAGAGTTTTTCACCTAAAAGGAGAGAGATGGGCCAAAATGCTAATGTCTACACTCAAGATTAATGTAATGAAGGATGAAATGTTTCTAAATGTAATGTCCTAAGTACAATAAGCTAAAATAAAGATGGTTTAATGATGCTAGACCTAAGAAATACAAAGTGTTGGGAAACAAATTGTGATATGCAAACATGTGATTTATTACCTAGAAATGCAAACAAAACTAAATAGAAAGTTATGAAACAAAATGTGTGTGAAATTGGAGACTAAAAATGGAAGGAATGAAGGTCTGAAATCCTGATAAAACTAATGTAGAATTCAACTAGGACACTTGTGCCAGTCTGGGCGACTTAGTCCAAGTTTCAGGAATAAGTGCCTAGAAACCAGTTTCTATCAAATGGGTAGATCCAGATCTACAAAAATCACTAAAAATCAGGTTCAGTGGGACTAAGTCACCCAAGGTGGTGACGTAGTCCACTTCTGAATCTCTAAAAATTCAGAAGGGGAAACAGATACTTTAGGTCTGCACTTCAGTTTCCTATAGGTGTCTGCTTTTGAAACTTAGATTTTTGGGCCTGAAGGTGAAATTTTGTTGATATTTTGGTTTGGTCAATAAGGAGATGCCTTCAACAAGTCTTCAACCTTATCTTCAATTATCTTCAAACCCTCAAAGTTCCTAAATTTGCAAACACACAAAGAGAGAAGGATAAAATGTTGATTGTTAGGGCATGGGGGTTTTCCTTGGTCAAATCCCTTTTAGGTAATTAAACCAAATGAAGAAAGAAAGTAATGTAGCAAGAAAAAATGGAGTTAATACCTTTCCATGATGTTTGATCTTGAATTTTTTCAACAAAACATGAAGAATTTTCCCTTGAATGTCCTTGGAATCTATCTTGATGACTTGCAATGATAAAACCCTAGCTTACTTGACTTGAGAACATGATAGTGAGTTATCACTTAAGATAAGTTAGGAGATTGTAGGAGATGTAAAATGAGGAGAAAAACACTTATTTATACACTCTTATGCCTAAATTCCCAAAGAATACCTCATCATAGGCCGACCTTAGGTCTTAAAGAATAAAAACCCGAAATAATTTTGAATTAATTTTGATTTTTGTGCCACATGGGACTAAGTCGCCCAAGGTGGTGACTTAGTCCACCTAGGAAGTTTTGAGTGGATGTCGGAGATTAAGATGTATTAAATGTTTTTTATCGGGTTCTTCTTCAACAAGACACTTAATTAAGGCCTATAAGTGCATAAAGGGGCCATTTAAAGCATAAGAAAGGTGTAAATATTGATGACAAGCCTAGGAAAGTGTGAAAGTTTATTACAAGACTTTACAACACTTTGAAATAGGTCTTGGTAAGGTTATTTAGGTGAATTATAACAATATGGTCTTAGAAAAGTGTGAAGATGTGTTACAACACCTTACAACACTCTTGCAAGACATCAATAAATGCATTTTATTCAATTTGCACGGGCCCAATACCTAATTTTGATGTGTAAACACCTCACAACACTAAATCAAGTCCTCGTTAAGTTTAATTTTTCATCAATTATTCTCATATCAAGCAAAGTATACACATTTTGGCGACACAAAAGTTATGAAATTAGTAAATATGTTCCCATTCACAGATATATTAAACTTAACTTTAAAAATAATTTATAAAAGATCTATTTTGAAACCCTAAATCATTTCTACATTATATTTAATGATCAAAATAGTTGAACAACCCTAAAATAGTTTATTTGGTTGTTTACAAGGAAATGAAGGGGAAGAACTTAAGGATAAATTGTAGTGAGTGATGAAACAAATAGAAGGGTTTATGAACTTAAATTTTAGTGAGTGATGAAACAAATATAAGGGATTATGAAATTTCGAGCACATATTCACAATAACAAAATTAATGTAAAATTTTTAAAAATTAAATTAAAGTTTTAAAGGATGGAAAATTTAATATTATATATTATTAAATCATATTAATAAATGTTTAATAATTGAGGTTAATTTATCAAATCAATGGCTTGGAAGTGAAACAATGATCCTTGAGAATATCTTCATAATTTTTTTCTTAGAAAAATGCAAATCCATATCCTCAACATCTTCACAAATCTCTATGAAAAGATTGAGAATAGCATAACAAGGTTATGATCCCTTGAACAATCAACATGAATCCATATCCTCAACATCTTCACAAATCTCTATGAAAAGATTGGGAATAGCACAACAAGGTTATGATCCCTTAAACAATCAACATGAATCTATATCCTCAACATCTTCACAAATCTCTATGAAATTATTGGGAATAACACAACAAGGTTATGATCCCTTGAACAATCAACATGACTCAAGAAATAATAAAGGACAAAAAATTCCTCTCCATAACAAACCTCCAATTTATAACCTTAATTTTTAAAATGACAAGAAAACCAATTGATTAAAAAAATGATTTTCAAGGACTAAGGAAAAATAATTCTAAATCCTCTCTTTGGAGAAATATTAGTCTCTCTAGGAATCAATGAATTAGAAGAATGGAATCAATCGATATATTTTGAAGGTTGGAAGAAAGACATAGGAAGTTTTGTGTTTACTCTATGAATTTTATAATTCCTCAAAGTGCATTTATGTGGAGATGTGGGGTCTAGAGAGCATGAGAGAAATGGGATTCAAAAGCTTTTATGTGTTTGGAGGTAAAGTTTGTACATCTCCTTACATTCATCTTGTTCACTTTATTATTATACTTGTAAAAATTTCACTTATGTGAAGAATGAGGTCATAGGAAGCACTTTATTTCCTTTGTTTGGGACTTTTCTTTTTCTATATTACAAAATGCATTTTGATAACATGTTTTACCTTCTCTTTCATATGCTTTATAGATATGTGGGAATCGTAAGGAACTAAGAAAGTTGATAAGATTTCTTTTAGTAGCAATGGAAATTCCACAAACCTATATTATAACCTCTTTCACTTTCAATTTAACCTACAAATTTCACCTTCTTACGTCAAATAAATTAATATCTAAAAAAATTCCTCCTTTCTATAAAACTCTAATTAGCTATGTAGGTAAGGACTTTGACATAAATACAAAGGAAAAAGATAAATTTTTTTTTTTTTGGAGAACTTTTGTCCTATTGCAAAAAGTTCATACTTTGGGGTATTATAGAAAATTATTAAATTATTATATTAAATTAGCGATAATTGTATTAACTAAATATTAAGATAGTTATTAATATTAATTAATAATACTCTTACCAATTCTGGCCTCTTCTATCCCTCCCTCTCATTCCCACCCAACCTATTTCAAACTAAGATTATCAAGTGGGGGACCAATTGGCTATCCAAGTGGGAGAGAATCATAGAGGGAATGTGTGGGATAAGTAGTTGCTAAAATCTTCTCATCCAACAAAGAAATAACTTATTTGTGTTGGGTGGAGTGAGAGGAACCCATTGTAGGAAGATGATAATCGTCTAATGAAGACAAAGAGATGAAAATAATCATATTCAATTCACATGGGGAGGTTGAGGGGACAAAAGGGGGCCAAGATAATAGAAGGGCTATAGTACGGGTGCTAAACCTAAAAGGAGATCTTAATAATCCTCTTAACATTGTTGATAATCCAACTACAAATACAATAAATACTCTTGATCTTTAGTTCTTATAAATTCATCTACATGATAGAACATGTATAAAAATAGAAATAATATAACATAAATTTAAAAAAATAAAATACTATAAGAACACCAATATACATGGGGAACCCTTTTAGATAAAAAAAATCCCATCGCCAAAGAGAATACATGCTTGTATTAATTTGAATGTTGAATACATCAACACAACTTCCCCTTCTAGTCTAGTCACATTCCAATTACATAACATAACCTATATGACCATGCAGATTTCTATCCCATGTAACTCCAATATATAGGCCAATATAATAAAAAAACTATGTACATGGTTTTCAATATAATGGACTCAAACCATTAGCCAAGTAATCAAGATGCAAAAGAAACTTCATGATGTGTCTAGAAGTTACATGCATCTTTCTAGAGGCTTGAAGACCTTTCTCATGAACTTGGTTGTCCAACTTTATTAGAGGACAAAAAACTCATCAAATCCTAAAATAATAACTCCCCAAGTCCAAAAGAATGACCAATTTATTACATGTCATCATAGACACTTTTTTACACTTCTTACAATGTTGACACTTCTTACACATCTTACAATGTCATAAATTGTCAGAGATTCTCTTCCACTTCATTCCAAGTGTCCAATGATGTCTTACAATACTTCTACCCATATTATTCCCCTTACACATATTCTAAGTCACCTAGACAATAATAATCAATTATAAATACCTGAAACCTCGTGTGGACATCCAAGTTGGCCCTCTCCATGTTCCTAAGAGTTGTACACATATTAAATAAATAAATATAATGTAATCTAAAAGATTGTAAGGTGAATATCACTCTTAGTCCTAACGTTTGTTATTTAACCAATAACAACACTTCATTTTCATAGTTAGTTGTTCATCCTAATTAATCTCATCTCTTGAGCATGTATTAATATACATATTCAATAGCCTACATTTTGGGTTGTTATAGGTGTACCTAAAAATGTCTTTGATTTGTTTCTATGACTAAATAATCCTTATAGAACCTGTATGTAGAATCCACATAAAACCTAAATAAACAAAAAATAATTTGTTTACAAATTTTTGATTTCAAATAATCTTGAAATCAATTTCAACCTATTAGCAAATGGATTGGTCTTTTTTAAAATATAACTAAATTATTAACTCTATTGCCTGTGGTGCACTGGGACCAAACCACTAACAACTCTGGAAATGTCACAATTGTATTTGTGACTTTCCTTTGAAATTTAGAGGTACAGTTCCCTTGTATGATTTAAAATTGATAATAGGTGTTCTTTTTACCAAAAAGTAGGAAAGGAAACAAACACTAGCTCATAAAAATGAAGCCAATACGAGTGAAATTCAAGAAAATCATAAACCATCTAGCACACAAAATAGAACAATTAATGATCATTAAGATAGAAACAAGTAAGGTTCATAGTTGCAATAAATGGACCAGAGGACATCTTTTGCAGAAAATGTGCTCTATATACGCACACAACACACAGATTGGTACAATCAACATCACATTCGGGACCCACAATTCGTAGATTGTGAGTTATTGCCAACATGAATTAATTAAAACAAAAATAAAGTTGTTCCTTTTCCCCTATTACAACACAATGCACACGAGAGAATTCAAACCCTAAAAGAGTCATTTTCTACAAAGATATAGGAATCTAACACTTCCTTCTTACAGCGGTTACTAAATGGTTGCTAAATATAGCAACGTTTTCTTTCCGCTTAACTACCTAACCTAAAAACCAACATACATGAAGTATTCATGGCCGAAAATGATTGCATTTGCTAATGATATGACCTTAGGAAATCATCAAACGTTTCTTGTTTTAAATTTTTCCTCATGGTCGCCAATTCTTGTGTAGTTAACATGCTTCACAGACTATACATTAAATGGCTAGTTTAGGTATACAATTTAATCACACGTGCAAATTGTCCAGCTGAGAGATCAATTGGGAAAATCAAATGGATCTTGGTCACATCAACAGTTAATTTTGGTAGCATCACCATCCTATCATTCTTTAATTCTTAATGAGATCTAGATCAAATACACCACTAGTTTTCTATAAATTTGATGGGCATAACCGTACTTCATCAACTTAAAGCATTCAAAATAGTGAGCGCACAAAGTGATGGTGTGTCGATGAATGAATTCATCGTAATTGAGGAAGTTGAATGCAGTCCTCTCTTCAAACTGCTATCAAACCAACTGGATTTTTGTTATCCAAAGTGAAATAGAGGAGGGAGTGTTGTACGACATACTGGGAGAAACATTTTTGAATCAAGTTCACATACACAATGCCACACTCCTTGAGCATTTCATTTACACCATCGTTCACACCTCCAAATGGTGAGACTACAGAATGAGGGCAACAGAATGCCTAGTTAGGCTTGAATTTCTACACAAAGTGAATGTAGCTATCGTAGGGCTCAACCATTATCCATGGACTGGTCTTGTTGGAGATGCTATTTGCATCGTGATCACGACCTAGAATGAAGCCACTGAAGAAGTTGTAACTCTCCTTCGTGTTGGATTAGTGATGAATGATATGGGCCTATTCACCCAATTCAAGTGCAATCCCATGAAAATCTGCTATCACCATCCTAGATTAAGCATCTCTAGAAGGTGGTGGAGGGAATCCATGTGTTAATGTTTACTCTATGTGTTTAAAAAAATGATATGTTTATGCCCCCAATTTGTAACTGAATACCAATTTTGTAATATCAACAATATATAATATAATACAGTGTTTTTGATATTCTGGTGTTTCTATTCTTTCTGAATGTTTCTATGCTACAAATGAATTTTCCGTATCTCTTAATGGTATTCATTTATATTTGTTTCCCTACATATGATATTTCATAGTCATACACCGTTTGGGCATTCATCATCTTCTGCATCAATGTGATTCATTATAAGAAGTTTAAAACAAAATGCATCATAACAGAATTAACCTGTGTTGTCATCTTCTTGGCCTGGTCTCAAATAATTCCCTTTGAGGTAGTAAAACAAAGGGGTCATGAAACCTAAGTGGAACCACTAATAGTTTTCAAAACAAGTAAATCTCCCTCCCATACTTGAAAACTTTAAAATTCTATCACTGGCGGTGTTTTAGGAAAGTTCGCGAACTTCGGGTACGAATTGCCAACATTAAAATTCCAAGTGTAGAATTTAAAGGACTTTGATTGCTTAGGAAGTTATAACAATTCCATAACATGCCACCCATGGGAAATAATGAATAAGTTTAAATGAAAAGTCATGAAAGTCAAAGTTAGAAGAACATAGGTAATCACCGCCGAAGTTAGACAAACTTAATGAAACACCACCCAGTAATTGACTTAGCACAAATTTGAATAGGGATGATTTTTTTGGGGCAATGGCCTAAATTGGGTAATTGTGGCTTTGATTGGGGAAAAGGAATAAAAAGGACGTAGCAAGGAACCCAGAGAATTCTAGAACCAATGTTGTATCCATTGGGCACAAAGTTAAAACTCAGAGGAAGAACCAAAACAGAACCAAATTGGGCACAACAAAAATGACACACCAAAAGGAAAATATGTACAGGGTAGGGTGAAATATACCAAAGAGAAGAGAAAAGAGTGATCACACGAAACCATTGACTAGTTGAGAGAAAAATGATCCAAACCTGAAAAAGCCTGTCACCCAATGCAGTTTCTAAAGAGAGACAAAAATTAGAACTGCCAGAATATTGGCATCCTGAAAATAATTTTCACCATGAGCATCACATCTCTGAACATCCATCCCTCATCATAAATTTATTTTTGAAGTAGATGATCCTGTACAAAAATTCCCATGTTACCATTCATCTTTTCTTGAGACTTAATCATCTTAATAGTTTCTCCTTCTTGTACTGGATTTGAATTTTCTGGCATCTTTATAGTGTCGAAACTTTTTATTTTAGGGACTGTCATTTCATCATCATTGCATTCTTGTAGTTCCATTATGTCTTCATTCTTCACCACTCCAAATTCTATCACTCCATTGGCTCCTGAAAAATAAGGACTCTCAAATAGGGGATTGTCCCAAACTTTAAATGATTCATCAAAAATAAATAGAGGATTAGAATTTGCAAGCCATTTTACCTTACCCTTTATATCTTCACCCAAAAGATCTTTGTCATCCTTTCTCATTACATCTAAAACTCCATAAGGAGGGTTCTCAAAAGTGAAAACTTCATACTTTGGGATGAACAAAGAGTCTAATACTTGACCTTCTTCGGCAAAACTGCAAGGAAGTGAATTAACCTCAGGGGAACGAAGATAAACAAGTTGGGATATGGGAGGGCGTGTTACCCATAGTGGAAAGTCCTCACCATCACTTGATGAGCCGAGATCATCATCCATTTCAAACATAGTATTCAAGCTATACACGTGAGAATTTTGAACCTTATTTACCTTCTTATTTTCCTTCTTATCACGTTGAAGATGCGTAGAACTCAAGACTGTCAAATTCATATTTTTTAGTAGTAGGCCCAGATTGATTTGCAAGGTATAGGGGTTTAGAGAATCTGAAAATGGGTGGTGGGTAGGTAATAATAGACTTAATAGAATCATCTAATTTCCATTTTCCCTCGAAGATAAAATCATTTTCAATATGTATCGCCTCAAGTTGAGCTTGTTCAATCCCACAAACCTTGTCCCTTCTTAGCATAAGCTAAATTTCAGAATCCAAAGCAGAAGTGAATAGATGAAACTGAATTACCTTACTTGGTTGCTCTAGCGTTGAAATCCATTAAAGCTCCCGATTGAAGTGATTCACGAAATCCCTCATAGGTTCCTTTCTCCCCTTTGTGATTTGGAAGAACTGTCATAGCAAAGTAGCAACGTTAACAACACTTTTAAAACACCTGAGGAATTTTTCTTCAAGAATGCTCCAGTGAGTTATACAACCTTTTTCAAGTCCTCTGAACCAGTTTGCTACCTTTTCAATCAAACTGTCAACAAAGAGCTTTATGAAAACATCCTCTTTCTGAATTCCTAGAATTCCACTTACGATGGTCATAGCCAAAATGTGTTCTTCTAGATCTTGCGAATTTTCACCAGAGAATTTTAGGAATCTTTTTCTTGAGCCATTGGGTAGATCAATACATTGTGATAGGGTGAAAGATCTAATACTGTTACCCCATGGGTTCAAAGTTGCCAACTCCTCAAGGGTGATCCCACAATAGTGGTTTACAATTTTTGGCCAAACTGGACATTGAAATTATTTTTTAAAACTAAATCTTCACATTCGGGCACCTATAGCAACTAAACCATAAAGAATTTGAAGATTATGCAAACTAGAGTCTCGTCACATTTTTGTCTTTAGATTCTAAAAATATTTTTTTCAAAATTTTTGGAATCAGATTGTACTTTTTCCATCTCCCAAAATTGGTTTTTCAAAAAACAACATTTTTAAAAAGTGTAACACATAACTTTTTTCCATGAAGGATAAAATTATAATTTCTTGAATTTATATTTGTAACTCGATATATAGTGCTTCAACTTGGTTAGACATATTTTTATTGAATATTTTTCTTAATCAAGTTTTGAAGTCAAACCAATTACAATTTAGACATAGCACGACTGTTTAACACATAACTTTTTTTGTATATATCAAAATTCAAAAAAAAAATTGTTGGATCAAGGACTTCAATATATGGTGCACTAATATTTTTCAATTTTTTTCTTTGATAATCTGCTATTTTTCTACATGTGTAGAACAGAGACCTTTATTTTTGATGAAAAACCTATGTTTAATAAAACTAAAAAAACAAATACATAATAAAACTAAAAAAATAAATACATAATAAAGCCAAAACATATTAAAATTATATTCGTTGGATAGCTTATTCTGAGGACTCCCTGATTCTAGTTGGGTTTGTGAAAATTCATCCATTTTCATCCTCAACCCGAGCTCTAAATCGCCAAAATTCAAGTTTTTTGGTCTTAGGGGAGGGGATGAGAAATTAGGGGGGTTTGTAAGAACCCCTAGGGGTTCGTTCGAACCAGGGTTCATTCGAACCCTGGTTCATTCTTCTATAAAGGGATTTGTTGGATTTTTTGGCGGGAAAGTATTAAAAGGGTTCACTCAAACCAAGGTTCTATCGAACCCCTAATTGGTTCGGTCGAACTAGTAGGTTCGAGCGAACCTCTAAAATCAAGTTTTTTGCCATGCATTCATTTTTTGTGAGTTTTCCTTCCTCACTTCAATTGTAAACCACTATTGTGGCTTCACCCTCAAGAGAGTAAAAAGCGGTTGAGTTGGAGGGGGATTTTGATGCTGATTAGGATGTTGATTCAAATGTTGATTGGGACAGTGAGGTGGGTTGCCATAGTACACAAATTCAAGTCTAGGAGGGTGTTCAACTACTAGCCTTGGTGGTTGTTGAGCCTATTCTTCTTCTTCCAATACAAGGTTGGCTCGTATATAATCAACAACACTTCTTTTGTACCTCCAAGCAAGCGTATTCAATTGAGAGATGATATCTTCCTGCTCTGCCTGCATCCAATCCAAATCAGGTTGAAGTACAGGAAAAACATTATTATGTGGGAGTACCATTTTGCTGCATGATACTGTGGAAAATTATCAAAACTTATGAACAGTTATCCCTTGTGGAATTTTCAAAAATATGTTAACGAATGGATTAGTCTTTTTCAAAATATAATTAAATTATTAACTTTGTTGCCTGTGGTCACTAGGACCAAATAGCTAACAACTCTGGAAATGTCACAATTGTATTTGTGACTTTCCTCTTAATTTTAGAGGTACAACACCCTCGTATGATTTAATTGATAATAGCTATGATTTTTACTAGAAAGCGAGAAAGGCGACAAACACGAGCTCATAAAAATGAAGCCAATAGAAGTGAAATTTAAGAAAATCATAAACCATCTAACACATAGACTAGAATGATTGATGATCATTAAGATAGAAACAAGTAAGATTCATAGTTGCAATAAATGAATTTAATGTAGTAGAGGACATATTTCACAAAAAAATGTACTCTAAATATGCACACAACACACAAATTGATACAATCAACATCACATTCAAGACCCACGATTAATAAATTGTGAGTTATTACCAACATAAATTAATTAAAACATAAATAAAGTTATTCCTTTTCCTTTGTTACAAAACAGTGCACACAAGAGAATTCGAACCCTAAAAGAGTAGTTTTCTACAAAGATATAGGAATCCAACACTTCCTTCTTCTGGCGGTTACTAAACGATTGCTAAATATAGCAATGTTTTCTTGCCGCTTAACTGCCTAACCTGAAAACTAACATATGTGAAGTATTAATGGCCAGAAATGATTACATTCGCTAATGATATGACCTTAGGCAATCACCGAATATTTTTTGTTTTAAATTATGTCACATGGTTGTCAATTCTTGTGTAGTTAACATGCTTCACAAACTATACATTAAATGGCTATTTCAGGTACACAATTGAATCGCATGTGCAAACTGTCCAGTTAGGAGATCAATTGGGAAAATCAAATGGATCTTGGTCACATTAACAGTTAATTTTGACTGCATCACTATCTTGTCATTTGTTAATCTTAATGAGAGCTAGCTCGGATACACCATCATTTTTCTACAAATTTGATGGGCATAGCCATACTTCATCAACCTAAAGCATTCAAAATGGCTAGCACACAAAATGACGGTGTGTTGATGAATGACTTCATTGTAATTGAGGAAGTCAAATGTAGTCCTCTCTTCAGACTACTATTAGACCAGCTAAGAGAGATCTTTGTTATCCAAAGTGAAATAGAGGAGGAAGTGTTGTGTGGCATACTGGGAGAAACATTTTTGAATCAAGTTCATGTACACAATGCCACACTCGAGTGTTTCATTTACACCGTTGTTTGCACCTCCGGACGACGAGACTAGGGAATGAGGGCAGCAAAATGCCTAATTAGGCCTGAATTTCTGCACAGAGTAAATGTGGCTATCATAGGCCTTAACCATTATCTATGGATTGGTCTTGTTGGAGACATTATCTGCATCACGACTATGACCCAAAATGAAGCCATTGAAGAAGTTGTAACTCTCTTTCGTGTCAGATTGGTGAGGAATAATATGGGATTGTTCACCCAATTCCTACTATCCCATTAGAATTTGCTATCACTAGCCCAGATTGATCATCTCTAAGAGGTGGTGGAGGGAATCCGCATGTTAATGTTTACTTTGTATGTCTAAAAAAATGATATTTTGATGCCCCCAATTTGTAACTGAATACCAATTTTGTAATATTGACAATATATAATATAATACAATATTTTTTATATTCCAGGGTGTTTCTACTCTTCAAATATTTCTATGTTTCAATTGCATTTGTCATATCTTTTAATGGTATTCATTTATATTCGTTTCCCTACATCTGATATTTCATAGTCATACACTGTTTGGGCATTCATCATCTTCTACATCAATGAAATTCATTATAAGAAGTTTGAAACAAAATGCATCATAACGGAATTAACATGTGCTATCATCCTCTTGGCCTGCTTTCAAACAATGCCCTTTGAAGCGGTAAAACAAAGGGTTCATGAAACCTAAGCATGAACCACAAATAGTTTTCAAAACAACTAAAACTCCCACCCATATTTGAAAACTTTAAAATTCTATCACTGGCAGTCTTTTAGGCAAGTTCGCGAACTTTGGGTACGAACTGCCAACATTAAAATTCCAAGTGCAGACTTTATAAAGGACTTTGATTGCTCGGGAAGTTATAACAATTCCATAACACTCCGCCCACGAGAAATAATGAATAAGTTTAAACAGAAAGCAGTGAAAGTCAAAGTTAGAAGAACATGGGTAATCGCTGCCAAAATTAGACGAACTTAATGAAACACCGCCCGACAATTGACTTGGCACAAATTTGAATAGGGACGACAATTTTTGGAGTAATCCTAAATTGAGATAACACAACCTTAAACATGAATCTAATTTTTTTTTTTTATATACAACAGAAGTGTCTACAACCCAACTTAAACATGTATCTATTAATATATTCACGAATGAACAAGAAAATATCATCCATTCTCACTATAAACCACATCTTTCCTTCTAATCACCGCGAATAATATATTAACTTATGAATTAAACACATAATATTATATTCAAATCTCTTTAGTAACCTTATATGTGAATATGACCTTAGCAAGCTTCTTCCTAAATTCCTATGCATTGTAATTGTCCTTACGTTGGTGTTTTGATCCAAGAATGTGGATAATACCAGAGAAAAGTTGTTCTTTCTTTTTTATATTTAATTTTTGGTGCGCTCAGCTGTGCCGTTCCAGCCTGCAAGTTGAACCCGATCTTCAGCAAAAAAATTGTCTTGTTCTTTTGGAACTGCAATACAAATTAAGAGGCCATTTATTTATAAACCAATTCAAATACCTGCAAGTGTTTTAGCAGGCGAAAGACCCTATCAAAATCTTTAATTTAAACTTTAGCAAGTGTTCCAAATTCCATCGAAAGCCTCGGTCCAGTCCCCGGGCTTAAACTTTTATACCTCTCTACTTTCTTGAATTATACCCACCCACAAAAATATCTCTGTTCTGGTTTTAAATCAATTTGTACGAATTCCTGTTTGTGATAATTTACAGTTACTGAAGGGCATCTAATTTCAGGTATCAGTTTATAAATGCTATTCCAGGTGGTTTTTTCATCATGTTTATTACGTTAGAATTTTTCATTCACTGTATGTATGCATAGAAACTCATGTTTCATATTGAAATCTATTGTTTTCATCGGTGAGAATCATGTTTGTATGTCATCTGACTGGAGATATAACTTTCTAGTACCTGCAAGATCACCAAAATGTCTGGACACCACCACCGCCATGATCAGCGACAGCCAGCTCAAGCTAATCCTGTGAGGGTACAAGGGAACACTGTGAAGATCTACTGTGAAGCTAATCCTGATTACCATCTGGCCAACCTTAATGG
Source organism: Sequoia sempervirens (assembly GCA_007258455.2). Taxonomy (NCBI): domain Eukaryota; kingdom Viridiplantae; phylum Streptophyta; class Pinopsida; order Cupressales; family Cupressaceae; genus Sequoia; species Sequoia sempervirens. The sequence goes on along the minus strand of VDFB02123513.1, from coordinate 140,696 downwards.
TCATGTTGTCATGGCAGCTGCTAGTGAGTCTGACCCAAATCAGGTTGGTGGTAATAGCATATAGATTATGAACAGCAGGTCTCTTTCGGTTCATGTGAATAAGTCAAAAAGTTTCTAAAAAAACTGTCTGTTTTATTTGCATCAATGTTTCTGATCACTGTTCTAACAGTTTTTTATTTGCATCAATGTTTCTGATCACTGTTCTATCATATTTGCATCAATGTTTCTGATCACTGTTCTATCATAATTGAGAAAATAAAGATAGATTTACATTTAGTGTTCCAAATAAAAATCACCAATCAGAAACAGTATACAAATAAAACACAGCTTTTATTTATTTATTTACTCATAATACTTAACATCTAAGATGAGTATCCATGTGGGTATTGTAGGAATACTCATTGATTCGTTATGATGGTCGAATTTTGCAGCAGTTGATCATGGCTTGTGCATTTGTTTCTGAGATGTGTGTGAGTGGGTGTATGCAATTCTCATTCTGGCTGATTAATTGGGTATGATGCTTGGATTTTGCAGCAATGGATCATGGACACTTCATGGAGTGTGAGGGCTAAGGATGATGCAGGGTTCCCTGCATCTGCCTTGATAAACAGGGCTACAGGCCAGGCTCTAAGGCATGGGCGTTCAGAGAGTGAAAGGGTTATGTTTTTTATCACCTTTCCTTTTAACATGTGGGGAATTATTCGAGGGTTTAATATTATGGGATTGAAATTGTCTGTGTGCTTTGATTGTGTAGATTACCTTAGGTCCATATCACCTCGAGGATTTGAATGAGGCTGTTCTGTTTACCCAAGGTGCCTATGTAGGAAAGGGGTATCAGTGCATCAGACCTGTGAACAACATTCAGTACAATCTGGAAGCCATGTTTCAAGTTGATAAACATCATCGCGGACTCTATGAAGGAGCAGAGATTGCTCTGTTCAAATGGAACAAGAAGGAGAATCAGAAATGGAAGATCAGTCCAAACTGTAAGTTCACATGAAATTATTTTTCTTCAGCCTGCTTTAATATAAAATGATTGGTTTTCTGTCACTTAAACAACATGAAGATTTTATCCAGAAATTTAGATTGACCAAGCCTCTGATATTCATAACTGTGATGTTTCCATCGAGTACAGTGGTCTGATAATGGAAACCTTATTCATAAATGGATATTGATTGAGCCTTTGTTAGAACATAGAATAGAGTTTTGATGTCACAATGGCGTACTAATGGGGAATTTATAATTATCGCAAACCCAGATTAACTAAGTCTCGTGTGGTTAAAAATGCCATGATCCTGTTAGGCTTTGGGATTACAATGGTCAGGTAATGCAAACTTTTTTTTTTCTGAAACCCAGATGGATTGAACCTCTGTTAATGTGATCGTTCTCTAAAGTTGTGAGGTCACAGTGATCTAATAATAGAGACATCAAAATCAACATTGGTTGAGCCTTCTTCATAAATGTGATGTATCCCTAGAGTCTTGAGCTCACAATGGTCTTAGTCTAAGAGCAGAGAACATATTCTAGAAATAAGATTGGTTTTGTATCAATTCTTCTTAAATTTGATGCTTTCCAATGTAGTGTTTTCATTTATATTGCCGAATCTCTGTTCTTGTTTAGACTCTGTAATTTGTGATGTATCCCTTGCATAAGTGGTCTGATCAAGGAGAGGTCCTCACAAAACCTCAAAGAGGGTTTTATCTTGTTCTCTAAATGTTATTTGTTTTCATTTAATTAAATCTTATAAAGGTGACCTTGTCCCACAAACTGAGAATGTGGTTTATTATTAGTGGTGAATGTTACATGTTTTTTTCTTCATCAATCAAACCAAGATTGTTTTTGAGAATTGATTTTAAAATATTGTTTTTAAAATGTGACAAGTGAGCTCATCTCATGGGGCATCTCGGTCTGGTTCATTATCTCCTCAAATCAGTGGGGAGGAACCTAGGGGTCCTGCAGTTAGGATTTATTGTGAAGCCAATCCAGACTTTTTCATGGCTGCCCGGGGCCATCTTGCAATGCTTGCTCTAGGAATCCCACATGATCCCCACCAGGTAACTTTCATTTGTCGTCTTAAAATTCTCTAAGGAATCTACTATAAGATTACCTAATTGGGGCGTGGTTCTTACATCAATATCTCTTCTTGCAGCAATGGATCAAAGTGGATTCGTGGGGTCTTAGGGTGAAGGATGAAGTTGGATTCCCAGCCTTTGCATTGGTGAATAAGGGCACAAAGCAGGCTCTTAAACATGGAAATCAAGAGTGGGACCAGGTAAGACCATTCATCTTATGATAATATTGACTGCTCAAATTGAGACAAGAACCATCGTAGCTCTATCTGGAAATTTGATGATTGTCCCCTGACCTTTTGTGAATTGCATTGAGCAGATATACTTGGCAGATTACAACCCCAACAAGTTGGATGAATCACTTCTCTGGACCCAAGGTGAAGATGTTGGGCATGGTTACCAATGCCTTAGGCCTGTAAACAACATCCGTCTCAATATGGATGCCAAAGGAGCAAATGGTGAAACTGGTGGAATCCATCATGGTAATGAGCTCATTCTCTTCAGCTGGAAAAAGCAAATCAATCAGAAATGGAAGCTGCAGCCTCTGTGTAAGTAACTCATACTCTCTCAGATGTTTTTATAAGAAGCAACCATTTCAATGGCTCAAAATGCAATTGGGGTGTCTGTTTTTCTACTACTTGATACCTTGCAACAGCAAGATTTTTCCTTTTGAATTTGATGACAATTAATACTTGTGGGTCTAGTTTTGCCTATTAGCCATCATATTTAAGTTTTCTTTTTTTATGCACATTTGAATTAAGTTATTTTCAATGTATTATAATGTGGGCAGAGAGGAAGAATGATTTTGGCTTGGTAGATCTCAACTAAAGGAGGAGGAGCTGCAATAGTTTAGATCTGCATTTTCCAAACAAATTGAATAGATTTCTATTTTAGATATCATAATTATATTTTAACATAATCATATCATCAGAATTCTAAGCATGATACTCCCCGTTTTTCATAATTTATGATATGGTTTGTGTAACGACCTTGTTGGTTCGTTAAACAGAAAAATACCATAAAAATATATTGAATAAATTGACACAATTGCATGCTTCATATTATCATTTTGAAGATAATTAAAATCATTTCTATAAAGATATTTATGTTCACTAACATTTAATTCCATTGAACATTTTTTGTTACAAATGAAGACAAGATAATAAATGAATATTTTGTATTACAATGATACTTGAGCAATTCCACAATTATGTACATAGTTTCAAGAATACAATATATTCAATGTCGTTGTGGGGACATGATTTATATCAATAATAGTACAAGTTGTATGCAATCAATAGTGTTATATTTGATAGACCAAGTTTTTGACATCTCAACTACAAAAGGGGGAGTATCACTTGAATGTTTTTCCTCCAACCACAAACCAGCGATCCTTCGAACACCTTTCCATAGGAAGTGGCCCTAACCTTCATGAGAATAGCAGATCCAGGAGACTCCATAGATCATCATTCCATCTGAGAACTTGTGTTGTGCATTAATACATATAATCCATCACATAATTCTAGATACCGTCTAGATAAGTATGATATATCTGATTAATTTATAGCTTTAGTCATTGTGAACTGACAATGCAAGCAATGATTTTGGATTATTTTGAAAAAAGATTTATAAATAAATATACATGTTTCATAGCAAAATATATGCATCATATGTTCACACACATCTTTTTCAAATAGGTTGTCAACAATAATTGTTTCATAAACAACAACAAGAAAAGTCAACTCACATTTTTAATTTAATAGAATATTTAGTTTATTCTTTGAAAGTCTCATGTTTTTGAGCTTAACTCAACACATATCCATTAACTCACATTCATGCACTTACATACATATATATACATTTAAAGTATTGATATACATATACTTGTATGCATGGGTGCACATAAAGTCTATAAGAATTTATATTTGGAGTTTTGTTTATATGAAATAAAAATCATATGATTATGCTGTCATCACTTGACATTGATATAATTTCATATAATTAAATAGAGTAATTATCAGAATCACAAAACCATTCTCAATAATAATCAGGTTCACATAACTATTCTTATTAATAAACAGATTCACAAAGCTATTCTCAACAATAATCACACCGATGATTAACATAAATCATTACATCTACTCAAAATATAACTAAATATGTATGTGTGTACTAAATACATTCATTTGTACAAAGTATATATATTTTGTTTTACAAACATGTTTATCATACTCCATTCATGTTCATTGTTGAATAAGACATATTTCTCATATTAAACCTTATGACATACCTAGTCAATCTTCACAATTTTCTCTGTATACATGTTATAGCATAGACCCTCATTAGGCATTGCTTCATATATGCCTTTTAATAGTGGTGAACTTTGAACCATTAAGAAATGTCATAGAATGACCATAGAAAGATAATTCGACCAAAAATATTTAATAGAAGTCTAAGTGATCTTAATAATATCACAAGAGAAAATTAACAAATCAACCTAAACATGATATAACAATGGCTTCTTTGTTGGAATAGTACATCTCTAGTTTAGTTTATATGATAGATTAAATAATCAATAATAAATAAATGTTAGTTAATAAAAAATAAATTAGCATGTAGGTTAGTTTTTGGCTAGAATAAATAATTGTTAGTTGCTAGTTATTCCTATAAGGAAGTTTGGATAGTTGATAGAAGAAAATGAAAGGATTTAAAAATTTATTTGTATTGCAATGTAAAATCATTCAAAAGTATTGATATTAATTCATTTAATTATTTACAATCATGGTTTAGTTTTTCTATATTGTGGTGGCTCTATTGTTTTCAATATGGTATAAGAACAATTCTGATTCTACCTTGTGCAAATTTGATTCATGTGACAAAGTGAAAGTTTTAAAGTTTGGAAGGTTGAAGATTGAAGATTGAATTTTGGTATGAAAGTTGAGTGCTAGGCAAAGGCTCTATGAAGAAGAAAGCAACATGTGATAAAAATGAAATTGTTGTAAACCAAGTATTTGAAGATATTATGTGCATTTAAATATATTTGTCAATTGTTTATATTGTCACACCATATTCCACAAGATTTTCCAAGTGTGAGGTGCAAATTACAATTTTGAAAGGGGACACACAACATATATTATCGCTAATGTTAATGCATTGTGAGTCTTTTCTACTAGAACTTTGAATTGTATGTACTTCATTTCAAACATGGTACTAGTGCACATAAAATGAGGACTTTTGAATGTGATACTCATAAAGAAATTTAAGAAAAAAATGTACCAATAGTGCAATGATAAAGATCAAGTGTAGAGAAAAGAATTTTCTATTGTGGGAGGCACATATTAATTTTGGTTGGAACTATTTGGGCCTCAAGAATCTTCTTATTTCCTTTGATAGACCCCAATTGATAACATGTCCCTAATTTCTAAGGACACCTCTAACAAAATACTGCTCAAAAATACAATAATTTGAGGATTCAAAGTTGTTATCCCATATGTGCATCAAGAATATTCTTATTTCCTTTGATAGGCCCCAATCAATAACATGTCCCTAATTTCTAAGGACACCTCTGACAAAATACTGCTCAAAAATACAATAATGTGCAAATTCAAAGTTGTTATCCCATATGTAAATCCATTCCTACATTGGGAGAATATACCCTTGCTCATTGAAGACTATGATCTTCAATTGTAATGCTAATATCCTCCTTCCAACATAGATCAATATGTGGCATAATAGGGAGTACCGTTTAAAATGGACAATATTACAATCCTTGCTAAGAAATCTCAAGGACTTGTGGAGTTCCCCAACAATATACTCTGCATAGTCATAAGGTTTGGTTACATCCCTGCTCTAGACGTCAACGGCCAAAACCATTAAGTTCATTAGTATTTAGGTTTCACAATCAATTTCCAAAACCGAACACAAGGAAAATTAGGTCTTCTGAAAGTAATCTTCAAATATATCATAGTTAAATGGCTCAAGGTCTCCACCAGTAAACCTTTGAATTTCTCTATTCAATCCCTTGTCTGAAACTAGGTAGCCACTTCACTTTGTAACTCTCTTTAAGTATTTGGTACTCTCTACTCAATGCCCCTCAATCAATGGGAAATTGAGCATTCACATATGTTGATGTGTTTTTTATGCACTTTTCAACACAGGTAATGCATAGGTGCATCACCTCTCTTGAAAGGAAATCTCCAACAACAAGTTGTTGAAAATCACCCCAAGGTCTCTCAGGTGTTAGGTCATGACTTGCATGGAATTCCTCAGTTGATGTTCGATGTGATTTTGCTGGTAATCACAGGGCAGAATTACGTGCTTAGCTGGATATGAGGTGAATCATGAGGTGGAGTTTCTAAAATGGAAGTTAAAGTGCAGTTTGCTACAGATTCAAACAACAATCATAAACTCCTATTCTATCTTAAGATTTGGCTTTACAATGTGCAATGAACCTTAGCATAGGTCACTTGTTAAAAAAAAAGGAAAAAGAGCAGGGAAGAGAAGAGGTTCTTGGATCTGAAACTAACTATGAACAGTGATCATGGAGGGTTCTACTATGGACAACTTCCTTCAAACATAATTTCACTTAACCAAAAAACTCACAGTATCATGAAATTTGTTCTATCTTCTAAGGATTGCAAATGTTTTACCATTCATTCACCATAAACATGCATGAACAAAGATAAGAGTTTGGAGAAGTTTTCAATTTTAAGTCCAGAGTAACTTTACACAACCATCTACCATTAGTAAACAACAAAAAGTATGGACAAGAAAGACATCAACACAACAAAAATCTTCATAAGCATTGAACAACATTACTAAATCTATCAAAGCAATCGAAGACTATGAAGAACAACAAAGAAAATCTAACTAAATCATCTAACTAGGGGAGATGAATCATGAAACATGCAAAGAAACTCATAAATCCACCAAAATCAATGTATTTCTATTATAATTTCAGCAACATGTCATTACAACAAAACTCTCTTTGAAAATGAGAGGAGACCCCCTATTTATAGTGTCCAAAAAGTAGAATGAATTGCCAAGATTGATTTGCATTGTGTGGCCAAGATTCACTACAAACTAGGGTTCTACTTACCCCCCAAATATATTACATTTTAAAATACATTTTGTCCCTTTCCCTATTTTGTCTTCTAGTGGCAGCACTATAGCATTTTGTCTTTTTGTTGATTGTCTTTGCTCCAACTATTCTATAAGGAATTCTCCATTAATAATAGGCTTCCCTTCTTGCTTAACTTCAAAGTGGCATACTCTATGAACTTCAAAATCAGTGGTTGGAATTTCTCAACTTCCATGATCTTAGATTGTAGTACCTGGTAACTCCATTGCTTGGAGTGGTCGGTGAGCTTTTCCAAATCTTCATCATACTTGGTTGTGTGATCTCTGAATTTTTTGGATTGGGTGAGGGCCCGGGTAGCAAAACTCAAGAAATCTATAGTGACCTCACTTGTCATTCCATCTTTCATTTTCTTATGGAAATGCGGCCTTACCTTTTCCAAATCAATTTGAATGACGTGCATATCAAATCCTGTCATTAGCTTCAAATATTGAATACAATCTGCCCTAACATCCTTGGCCCAATCAATATCTAGATCCACCTTGTCGAGTACTTGCTCCAATCTTTCCTTTTGGTTTTTGAAATCCAGCTTCCACATATCCATGAGCCAATGATCATCCTCCTTGAATGCGAGCTCCTCTTCCCAAGTTTTCTTTGGCAGCTTGAGGATGGCCTCAATTTTTGAGTAAGTAGACCCATATATCCTTGGGAATTCCGTACAAAATTTCCTTGTGCCCTCAAGAGACTTTTGTACCTCCAAAAACTTGTTTGTTGTCCTAATAGCATGACTGATGCCCATGTTTCCAACATATAGGACTTGTCGAAACCATTCTTCAGTGGTCTTAGCCAAGCTCTTCCTTTTTTCGAGCTTGTCGACCTGCTCCTTAGACAACAGCTGTGGCGGAGCCAAGGATGTAGTAGGGAGCTCTTCTATTGACGACCATTGTTGAATGTAGGCTATCAAATCAACCACTTGTTCCTTGAGCTCATCCTTGGAGATCTTATCTTGTTGCATCAAGTGCACCACCATGGCCATGGACTCTTGAAGGTGATCCATTTTTTGTTCTTTGGTGGTCGTTCCCAGGTCGATGGTGGAGATGTTGTAGCTTATTCCTTCTTCTCCCACCATCGGTGTAGCTACATGCACTGTTCTAGATCCAGAGGCATCCATTGTCACCTTTGATCTAATTTTAGGCCTCTTCTCCTTTTTAGTGTTGATCTGAGCTCGGGCCAATATGGCCTCCAATCTTGTTCGTGGATCCTTCGGGGCAAGAGCTTTCTTCTCCAATTGCCTTTCCAGCCAATTGGGCATTGAGGACTTTTCTTTGGGTGATTCATGATCACCTTCCTCTTCATCCTTCGCAATTTCAATCTCTTTATCCTTGAGAGTTTTGTTTTCTGTCCTTGTATCTTCTTTTTCCTCATTAGAGTCCTGGATGAACACCATGCGTTTGATGGGGGATTTAGTGGGCATGCGCTCCTTGGGGCTTTCTTCCCATTCAGTATCTCTTTCTTCCTTTTCTTCATCATGCCCATCCGCTCAGGCTACTCAGTCTCCAGATTCTTGTGGGTTTCAGCCTCTTCTTCAGGCTTATCCTCTTCTTTATCTTTCTTTTCCTCACGTGGAGGTGGCACATCCTCACATTCTTTCTTTTCTTGTTCTTGCTCCTATAAGAGAGGTACCTCCTCGCCATGCCTGGGGTTTTCTTCTTGTTCACTGGTTGGAAGTTTAGTGCTATCTTCCATTATGTCATCTTCATGTCCTTCTTTGGGAGGTGGTGTTTTCATTTCTTCTCCAACATCCTTCAGTTTTCGGGCCAGCTCTTCTTCAAAATCAACATCAAATTTTTGTATAATGAATTTAGTGCTAGTATCCTTTTCTTCATCACTCTTAGAAGACTTTGTCTCCTCTCCTTCATGGACTACCTTATCAATTTGCAGATGCTGATGTTCTGGATGCTCATGGTAGTCGTCTGCTTCCTCCTCCAATGCCTTTGTGGCTTCCCTCTCCCATCTCTCCAACTCCTCAGATATTTCCATTGTGGCTCTCATCTCCAGTGGTTTAGTGGGAGGCTTTCAAATAGGAACAATGGCGAGAACCTGTGCCAGGGTTGCTTAGATGGTTGGATTCATCAACACTTCAGAAATTTTAGAGGGGACACTCTGCATATGCCTCAAGAATGCTTCTAGAAGGGAGAGTGTTGGTATAGGTATTGTTATTGCTGCTAGTGGAAAGGATGTGGTTAGCGACATGGAAGCAAAAGAAAGTGGAGAGGTGGTGGCGGAAGAAGAATCAACCATCACGATTGGTCCAGTTGGCGAAGAAGAGGCAAGGTGGACGGAGATGTCCATTGCAGGTGGGGAGGTAGCCACCATGGCTTCAGAAGTAGATGGAAGAGCATCAATAGTGGAGGCAGTCGGTGGGGACTTCGGTTGATCAGCCTCCATATCCTCTCCCTCATGGAGTGGATCTTCTTGTATAACAGACATTTCATTGACACTACCCAATTTCTTATGTTTCTTGGAAGGCTCACTTTCCAAGGCCTTTCTAGCATACACTTTTGGATTGGACTGTCGCTTGTCAATCTCCTTCCTTTTCCTTGAGTGAGTGAGTGGAGGGGACTTTGAAGTTTCTCCTATTGATGCAATAGCTACCCCACCATTTGTTCCACTTGGCTCACTTTCGAGCCCTTCATAAGTCAAGATGACCCATTGATGCTTCAATCAGGAAACTTTCCCATAAATCCATTCTTTTGTACAAGCCTCGACGGGCTTGGTTAGAATATCAAGGTCATTAACCTCTTGCTCATCCCAATCAATTAGCAGTAGTGGAAGATTGGCAACTGCATCATACCAAGGGTCTATCACTGTGCCCTCATCTTCTTCTACCCGATCAGGCATCAGGAACAGGTTTACCCTTTTCACAAAATATGCAGTCATCTACATGTAATTTATTTGTATGGATTCATTTTTTATGAACTAATATTTTTCTCTTTATCATGTTACAAGTAAAATTATCCACCATGCCTAGGAAACAAACAAGGAATAAACCAACATAGGAAGAGTACAAAACTAGAAAATCAAAGAATAAAGAATGGATGATGGAACATTGTTAGAAGAAGAAATTGGATACGATTGAAAAAGACATTCCAATTGAAGAGGAACCTCAACCATCAAAAAGAGAAAAGGAATAGGCAACACAAAGGGAACAAATGTGAAAGAATCATGGTAAGAAAAATTTGAATACCATAGTTGGAGAGACACCCTCTACCGCAAGTGAATAAGGAGGGACACATTGTAGAAGTTGTCAGATCCAACTTCAAAGCCCAAGAACACTTGCATGCAAGAGATACTTGTCACATGGAAGAGAATGGAGAAAAAAGCAAGAGAGGGTTTTAAGCTCTGTAATATCAGAGATCTATTATCATAACAACATAATATAATACAAAAGATCAATCCTTATAAAAGGAGATCAATACCGAAAGGAAAACCTAACCCTAAGGTGAGTGCATTTAATAATTAATATTAATTATTAAATGACTAATATATGTGCATAAAGTGAAATCTTAAGAGGAGAGTAAAGTTAATTAATTACTTTACTCTAACACCCCCCTTAAGATGAGCTACAATGCATCTAAAAACAATGCAGAAGAAAGCAAAGGAACTACAAAGCAATAGAGGGTCTCGACAACATGGCCTGATCAGGTACCCGAATACAACAAAATCTCTATAAAGTGGAGAAATAGAGAAAACCTCATGGGAAAAACTCTACTCCAAAAGAGAGAAAAGAAAGGAATGAAATGCACTAATGAAAGAAGGATAGGAGGTGGATTACATGATACCCCCCATAGACAGCTTCTATCATATAAGTACATATACAATGGTCTCCATAGGAGAGACAAAAAGAGAGAAGGCCCCCCATAATGAAGAAACTCCTATCACAATGGTAGACGCCTGATGTAGAATCCAAAAGGAGATCCTGAAGCGGCAAATGATATTCCTCCCCTTGGGAAGAAATGGATCCAAAGGACTATGTCGAAGAAACCCTGTGAAGAGTGATGAACCAATCTGTCTCAAGATGTGTGCCATGATAGGATGCTGAAGAATCTCGCTGTCTAAACTGAAACAAATGATGTCAAATCCCGAATATGAACAAAATCCCCCAAGTGGAATGAAATAGAGGAAAACCTCATGGGAAAAACTCTACTCCAAAAGAGAGAAAAGAAAGGAATGAAATGCACTAATGAAAGAAGGATAGGAGGTGGATTACATGATACCCCCCATAGACAGCTTCTATCATATAAGTACATATACAATGGTCTCCATAGGAGAGACAAAAAGAGAGAAGGCCCCCCATAATGAAGAAACTCCTATCACAATGGTAGACGCCTGATGTAGAATCCAAAAGGAGATCCTGAAGCGGCAAATGATATTCCTCCCCTTGGGAAGAAATGGATCCAAAGGACTATGTCGAAGAAACCCTGTGAAGAGTGATGAACCAATCTGTCTCAAGATGTGTGCCATGATAGGATGCTGAAGAATCTCGCTGTCTAAACTGAAACAAATGATGTCAAATCCAAACGGATGTGGAGAATCCTAAAATGAAACCTTTGAATGCACTGATAATGGTGGGCGTACAGTGATAACCTGATTGTCAAGGTAGAGGAGATGAATGTCCTCAAAATAATCCTCCAAATATGCAATATAGGACTCAACAAACAAGAAAGATATGTCTATAAGATAAGAGTCCAAAGTAGCTGTGTCTGGAAGGTGAATGATGCCCTACTGCACTAAATCAGGAACTACAGGAGATGCTGATGAAGTCTCAGTCTGAAGAGTAGGAACTGTGAGACAAGCCTTTGATCCATCGAAATATGTAAGGGTGTCTAAATACTCAAGTTCCTTTAAAGTATCATGATCAAAGGGTGTATTCTCTCTCCAAGAAATGGGTAAGAGATAATTTGAAGTAGGATCCTCTGGGAATGTAGAGAGATTGAGGTCTCCATAGATCTCCCAAAGACGTGTCCAAAGTGGGTGGGGACAATCAATGTCCGATATAGCCCACACATTGTCATCATCAAAACTAGACCATATAAGTCCTACTATGTGATCTCTAATGATATCCCAAGCTAGTTTTCCCTTTGAAGTGGCTGGTTTAGGTATGAGATCATACAAATAAGGCAAAATATTAAGGCACCTACAATGTGTAAGTATGCCTTTTTCCCATGACTCATAATTACCCCGTCCTAGAATTACAACTGAAGGGTGAGTAGAAAAACTCATGATAACTCTTCAAATTAAAATATCTGAGACTAACTGATCTCAATAATGATAAATCAGATCAAATAAATCCATCCCACATAAAAAAATCATTTCCAGGTGCCAAAAAGTCCAAGTAATTGACAGATGTGTGAAAACACAAAAAACTGAATAAAATGTACCTGGGGCATATTCTAGAAAAATAAATGATAGATCTGGAAATAGCCCAAAAACACCTTTCCAATGCCTATTCGTTTGCGAAAAACAGAGTCCGTATGCAAAAGATATAGCTCCGGGAGTGCAAAAAGCTTGTTCTGACTTTGACTGAGAAAAAAGGCATCAAAATGGAAAAAATTGAAAATTACACCTGCACCATTAGATCGGTGCCAGAATCATCTTTCCAACGGTATCTCGTTTAAAAAAATGGAGATCGTA